>JAJLXP010000081.1:0-61263 GCA_030674255.1 Hansenula queroliae | reverse complement strand
CAACTCGATAAGAGTGTATGGGGTGATAGCAAATTTTGTGAAATTAAGCTCTTTCCATAGATAGGAAGTGGTTGGGCATTCTTCAAAGAAATGTTCCATGCTGTTTCTGCTTGTTCTGCAGCCTGGGCATCTTTTTGGTGATTGTCTGTTGAACATTAGATGTTCAATTCCTCCTAGATTGAAAAGGTGGAGGTCTTCACTGGAATAGGCCAAAAAGGAAATTCCGAAGCCGAGAATCGAACTCGGGTTTGTACAGTGAGAGTGTACCGTGATAGCCCCTACACTACATCGGATTTTTCTTGAAATTTGAAGTTTTCTTTCTCACTGTGTTATGCACTTGCTTACGTAATCCATGTCCGGAAATTCATCCATTTGCTGAAGTTTAAGGGCATAAGAACCAGTTATTGAGTCTTAATATGGGTTTAGATTCTTTATTAAACCAATATGTGAGCTCTGGATTGGTTAAGGCTGCTTCAAATGACATTTAAAAAAAATGAGATTTCTGATTTTATATAAGAAGTCGATGTCAACTTTTTTAAATTAAACAATTATAATTCTTAAATACTTCAAAGAAATTTTTGCATGTACTAAATTGCACCTTTTTTGATTTGTTCTTGGATCTGTAAGGTGTTTATGGTACAAAATATCTTTGTTTGTTAAAAATATTACTTTGACGTCCAAAATTGTTGATGTTCCCTGAGACTCCGGTGGCTCTGAAACGCTATTGGACAAACTGAGCTAGTTATTACTTATCAGTGGGTAATTCTGTAATAGTTTCTTGACTTGTAGTAAATAATTGTTGCAGTTTATATTTGGTAGCTCAAGTCTCAAGGTATTAGACCGATTAAACTGGTTGCTGGCAATCAAGTTACAGGGGTCCATACGCTGACCTTGGATGTGCATGTGTGCCTATAGGATCTATAGTATTTGATGGATAGTATAGCACCGACATTGCAAAGGCCTCAAATATGTGACTCGTTCTAGAAGTGTTCGCTTGTCATGAAAAGGGGGTACTTTACCATTACTGGTTGGCGATCCAAGGACCTAAGCTTTGAAAATGACTGAAGAACTGATACACATTGGCTATACGCTATGATTGTTTGATGTCTTCGCAAGGTTAAATTGATTTTGAGGTTCTCAGGGTCCTTCAATACAAATAAAGTTTTGACACAATTTAGGACAAAATTAGCCTGGAAATTGGACTATGGAGACTGCTAAGAGCTACCTAAGGCAACTAGTCTTAGATACTGCACAAATTGGTCCCACGATGACTGGAATGTTTCAGTAGTTAGAGCCCATTTTAATTAGAGCCCACTTGGATTAGAGCCCATGGTTGAATGGATTACGAATCATGATTCACGATCCAAGCAAATGATGGGATCCCAGCCTGAAAAAAAAAAGTATATAAATCTTCGGAATCCTCATTTTACGGGGTAGAAAACAATAGAAGAACCGTTATTTTGAAACGTTACCAATTCGATTGACTTACAAACAACACTAATACTAAAATCACAATGGCCAAAACTGCTTTAGTCCTAATTGATATCCAAAACGATTACTTCGGTTCACAAAATGGTAAATTCCCATTAGTCGGGATTGATGAAGCTGCACAACAAGCTAAATCCGTTCTCGAAGCCTTCAGAAACTCATCATCCTCAGACTTGTCAATTGTTCACGTTCGTCATGAATTCGAAGGTGCTGAAGCTCCATTCTTTGCTGCCAACACTGAAGGTTCCCAAATCCACAGCTCTGTTGCTGCCAAAGGTGATGAATTGGTTATTACGAAACATCAACCAAACTCCTTTGTCAACACCAATTTGGAACAAGTCTTGAGAGATAGAGGTGTTGAAAACTTGATCATCGTTGGTGCTATGACCCATATCTGTGTTCAAGGTACTGCTAGAGCCGCTGCTGAAAAGGGCTTCAATGTTACTATTCCTAGAGATGCTGTGGCTACTTTAGACTTGGAATTTGATGGTAAGAAAGCCACCGCTGAACAAGTCGCTACAACTATTTTCGCTACCTTGTCATTTGGTTATGCAAAGATCTCAACTACTGAGGAAGTTTTGGCTAGCTTGCAATGAAGAACCTGGTGTTCCTTTACTCGAAGCTTGGAATCTTCATCTGAGGATATATGGTATAATTTTATGATGATGTAACAATAAAATTTGTTAAGTGTAGTAGTATTTCAACCAAACGATATAACTTTACAAATGCTTTCTCGAGCTGTTCTGAACGCTAAGTTTTCTTTTTCGTCTCGTGTACCTTGTCTCGTATTTAATTCCATAAAGCCCTTCGAAGCTCCGACTTACCACCCGAATTGATACACATCAGTTGTAAAAGTCAGCTCGTAGCTTGCTAATTGCGGTGCTTCATTCGCAAGAGCCTTTGAAGTTCGCAATGCAATCTCATTCGGTACCCAAAATGGACAGATTGAAATAAAACTCTCTGTTCCTGAGCAAATCTCATGCAGCTGTCAAGGTGATGGGCGCTTATATTAATTTAGTTAATATAATATTACTGAAAACTAGTACAACGACGAGCGGCTTTAACAATAGCTGGGCTACAGAGCAGTACTTTCATGGTAATAGACTCAACGGTGGTGTGTCCCGTGTGTTTGAAGTTGTGTTCTTAAGGAATAGACGTGGCGGTGGACTACATTGCAAGTAATTATACCAATAGCGCTCAGCGCCGATCATTCATCAACAATCAACACTTGAGAAGATTAAAATCATGGCCCATTGATTGAAAGAAGATACAGCGAGATATTAATTCAAATGTCTATAAAAGGCATGCAATGTTCCTATCTTTCCCCAAACCTGTTGTTCTCTTATTCAGTATATTCATTATTCGAATAATCACAAAAACGTACACAAAAATGGCTATTATCAATCCTGCCACTACTGTTAAGGCAATTAACCAATTGGTCTTCAATCCAAGCTTTGCCCTCGATAAGATTGCTTTGGAACTCGAGACCACTGACAACAAAAAGCGTGTTATTGAGACTGACACTGAATCAGTGGACTCTTCAGCTACTGATTTTACTCCGAAGTCCAACTGGAAGCACTTCAACCCATATTATGCTTTATCATCTGATGATGAGGACGAGGACCAGGAGGACAAGAACACTGTTAAGAAGGTCAAGTTCAACTTAGAAGTTGAAACAGTGACTTTTGAAATTGATGAAGCTGATCAATTCATCCCAAGATTACCAAGACCATCTGATCCATTCCAAACTGAACGTGAATTGGATAACACTGATGCTATTGCCATTTTCCTTGAACAATCATTCAAGTTGTTTGAAAATTTATACCTTGGAGACATTGTGCTACAATGGCAGAAAGAGAATGGATTCATTACTGATGATGAAGATGATGATGAGACTGAAGTTGATGAAGAGGAACAATATGAAATTTACACTCAGAGAGTTGTTGATGCTAATGAGAAATACCAAGCTGAATACGAGATTGATGATTTTGAGCCAACACATGCTGAGAGCAGAGAAGCTTTTGGTGGAAGCAGTGAAGGTGAATGGTGGGAATAATTAGAGGACATTCGGTTAATAAAGATTAAAAATTGGTACATATGGAGTTTTTTTGTTTTGGGAAAGTTAGAAAGGAGTTTTGTTTTGATTTCGACGAGTTTGAATATATTATAATTAATGTGTTGTTTACTAGTCAATACCGTAGTCTGACGTCTTGATTTGTTATTATAACTTAGAAGTCTTTCTGTTCTACCCCAGCAATGACATTCTTCGTACAGGTCCACCGGCCCGCTAGCCGCGGAATTAAGCGGCATCAACATTGAACAATGCCCAGTGCTTAACAATTGACAATGAATTTTGAAATTGTAGGTATTCAATTGCCAATCGTCAATTCAAAGCATCTACAACGCATCAAATTCCTTCATAATTGTGTCTTACACAATGTCATATGTATTGAATATTTATTAATATTACCTCGAAATAGCATAAACAACCCATACGGCATATAGTATCCAGTTGATGTTTCCGTTTGCACAACTAGTGGTGATATAGTAATTTTTTTTGTGGTTTTCCTTTGGTTTCAGTGATCATAAAGCTAAAGTAGTATCAAACTAAGTGCAATTGAGTCATACAGCTTATTTACTGTGGTTGTTACTAGAGAATGTTCTTGTTAGTAACCGATCAGTATCGTTCACAATCAGTAAAATCTCTACTCACATTTTTTCTTCAAGGTCAGCAAGTTGTTCCTTTTGCTTCTTCAAGGACTCTCTTAAAGCGTTCAATTGTTCTTGTTCATGTTTTCTGACGTATAAGTCTTCTTGGGCCTTTTCACGTTTCTATAGCAATCGTTAGTACACAACGAAACATAGTAACAGTTCCCCATACTATTAAATGACAATAAAGCGATTAAGAGCACAAGACGAATAACCATAGCACTTGGATCACTTCATAACTTTCCATCAATAGGAGGTCATCGACTGTACTCACAGTGAAAGAATCGCCACTACCTTCTGGACGGTTGGAACCAGTAGCACCTTCAGAGTAGGCTCTGATGCTGGAACGCATTGGACGGACAGCGGCTAAAGCACGACGTAAAGTGATTGAGGACATTGTTTGATTTATATGAAATTCTCTTGTGATTGAATTGAATGGAGTAATCTGATTCCTACCCGCTAAAACTGGACAAAATCACCTTTTTAAATAGGGAGCTAACCCATCATAGACACAATGATTGGCCCACAGCAGAGTGCGCGGACCGGAGCCGCGGCAAAGTTGGGGTCACCCGGAGAGAGATGACAGATTCGGTACGGGCAGACTTGGTATAAACTTTTCGAGTTTTATAGTGCAAAAAGTGGTGTGCTTTCAAGCAGAATTGGAAACAGGTAGAAAATAAGAGAACAAGAGAAGCAATGTCATTAATCAAAAGACAAAAGGCTGATACGGCTGTTACAAGTGCTAAGAAGGTATGTGTGACTCCAGTCTCTCGTGATCACCTGTGAATGACTTACTGACAGATCTAACAAATTATAGTTTGAATCAGAATCATTTGTACTTGAAGGTCATCAGGGAACCGTGCTTGGTGCCAAATTTGACAGTAATGGTGACAAACTGGCCACTGCTGGTATCGATAAGAAGATTCGTAAGTTTATTTATCCATTGCATATCATGTGAGCCATACTAACTAACCTCATCAAAAGTACTATGGAACTTGCCTCACGCATCATCAACAAGTGAAAACGCAAACTATGCAGAAATAACTGGCCACAAGAGTGCAGTGACCTCCATAAGATGGCTCAAAAACGGTAATATCGCCTCATCGTCTGCTGACTCAACCGTTGGTATCTGGGATGCCGAGACTGGACAAAGACTAAGGAAGTTTGCGGCTCATTCGTTAGTTGTCAACGAAATAGATGACGACCAGAACTTGATAGCATCTGCAAGCGACGACGGTATCGCATTAGTATGGGATGAAAGAGAAAAACAATACATCAAGAGCTTCAAAACAGAATATCCTCTATTATCAGTGGCTTTCCAAAATAACATCGTCTTTGCATCAGGTATCGAACCTGTCATTAGAGCATGGGACATCAGATCCCCTTCATCACCATTATACGAAATAGAAACGCAACATACAGACTCAATAACATCGTTATCAGTCGATGATAATAACTTGATCTCTAGAGATGATCATACCGTTAGAATTTATGATCCAAAAGTCATACCCGGGAACCATATCAGACCAACTGTTTATGATGGTGCTCCTGCCGGTTCTGAAAACTTGTTGATCCGTTCGATAATAAGAAATAATTTGATCATTTCTGGTTCAGGTGATAAAACAGTGACGATGTGGGATATGACGTCGGGTAAATTGTTGAGAAAGTTGACTGGTCATACGGGGACCGTGATTGATGTGGATGAGCATAATGGGAAAATCGCAGCAACGTCTGTTGATGGTACTACGATTGTGACATATACCAATGGTATTTAAATACTCTTTTTTTTCTTACATAAATTTGGCGTCTCTATACAAATCGAACTTTTTTCGTTAAAGGTTCTCCTTCCCAATATGAAAGTGTCCGCATACGAATAACAGGTAAGTCTCTACTTCCATTGGTAGTTGGAGCTTCCAGTAAATTTTCACTTGGTGTCTTGGTAGATTTCTCAATGCTCTTCACTGTCTTGTACAAACTTGAATCCTTTACATCTAACTTGGAGTGTTTTTCAAGTGACATTTTAGAGAACAGAGGGATATTCCAATATATATGGCTTCCCTGCTTAGTGGCAGATGGATCATGCAGTGCGAATTCTTCGTAATCAACTTTTTCCAAAGAGTTATCGGTCGTCTTAGTCACTCTAGTTTTGAACTCAGCATAAGGCGCTGTGTCAAGAACTTTGAGAAATTCAAATTTGGAGATATAGTCACGAATCTGAAGATCATCAGCAACAGGAACATTCAGCTCATCAGTTGCCAATTGCCTTCTCTTGTACATTTCCTCCTCCAAAGTACCTTTCAATATCAAAGTCTCAACATAAACAGGACGTGTTTGACCAATTCTATGAGCTCTTTTGATCGCCTGTGCTTCAACTGACCTTTTCCAAACAGGGCTTAAAAAGTAGACTTTCGTAGCTTCTATGATAGTCAGACCATGAGAGGCCAGCTTCAAGTCCATAATGAGAGTGTGTGATCCCTCCGCTTTCGCAAATTGTTCAATCTTCTGAGCACGTTGATCCTTTGGGACAAATGTGGCATAAAGTGTGTAATCCAAGCCGATAAGGTCGAGCGCTTCCGCAAGATAATAAGCACTATCCTCGAATTCGAAAAACACGATGCTTTTGGTAGCTGTACCATGATCCTCTAGCAGCTTTGATACCATATAAGAAAGTTTTGCAGACGAGGTCCCTTCTAATCTTGATGTTACATTCGACGAATTGGCCACCTTTTTGGGCTCTGGGGTTGCGGTATTGCTTTCATCCAATTGAACTCTTCCAGTTATACTCTTGTATTTGGTAGGATCATCAAATTTAGATTTACCACTGGATTTAATGGAGATCTTCTCTTGATATTGTAACTCATCACCGACTCTTGTCAAGTCCAAAGTTTGCCCATCATTCTTTTTCACTCGTTCTGAATTCTTCTTTGTAGCCTCCAACCAAAATCCTTTCCAAAACTCATCGGAAAAGGACTTGATCTTTTCTTCGAGCGCTTCTTCTTTAGTAAATCGATTTTTGAAGAAAAATGTCTGTAATGAGTGCAGTTGAGGAGCACCAAATACTGATGTATCCGAGTTCAGCTTCGTGATTGCATAGTTCGTCTTGAATAGATGACTCAAACCAGAAACAAAGTAGTTCATCTCATGAAGTGTAGATGCAGTTCTCCAATGCTTGTCGGCCAAGGCAATCTTACACGTCTTTATCGATCTCTCGAGTAGTTTGATATCAGTTTCAGAATAATAACAAGTTCCATCCTCGTTCTTCTTATCGAGGCACACACTGGATATGTACATCAAGCTTTCTAGATCTCCAACGGAAAACCCAGTCCAGTAAAAGGTACCTCTTTGGAGATTTGACACTAATCTTCGAAGATCAGCTTTACTCGAAGAATCAAACATATAATCTTGTCCTTCTCTCTCAGAACTCACAGCATTTACCGCCAGAACTGCAATAAATAAGTTAATCGACATCCTATTATGGTATGACGGTGTCAAAAACACAGGTTGATGGTAAAGAGGTGGTAGCGTCACATCTGATTTTATTTGGTCTGACGAGTGCCTCACGATCAATGTGTTCAGGAGCGACCTGAGTGAAGATTCTGAATTGCTTTTGTTCTCTGAGAAGGGTTTAGCTATACTTTTATTCCAAAGATCGTGATTATGTGACCAGGGATCTATTTGGAAAAAATTGGACACCAAGAGACCAAGCCTTGCTAAGTCATCTTTGGCCTTGAAAGATCTTTTTATGGTAAGCGAAGTTGGTTCACAAGTATTGCCATTAGCCCTTTCCCTCTCGTTTTCGTTCATGTGAAGTTTTGTCATACCAGCTGTTGGTGTACCAGTGACAATCCATTTTCTTTCAACGTTCATCTTCTTTGACATCTCAACTGCACGAGTCGACCTTTGATTCATACTATGACCTTCATCAACAATAAGTCGCTTCCAATATATTTTTGAAAGTTCTGATGTCTCCGGGTCTTCCTTTGCGTAAAAAGACAAGGGCATTAACACAGTGTCATAGTTGATAAGTTTCTTCGCTGATGGAAGATCAGCAGGAGTAGAACAATAATATACGGTCAAAAATCCATCGATGACATGTTTTTTGATTTCTTGGGACCACTGCTGGAACAAGTTATCGGGACAGATAATGAGAGTGGCCCCAGTTAGGTAGAACTTACGCTCCACAACTAGGGGCCTTGCTCTCGAGAAATTTCTTCTATTAACCAGCTCCTCACTCTTCTGATAGAAATAACCAGGTGATTCCTTCAGTGCCTTGATACCAGTTGGTGGAATATACTTCTCATGACTTTTCCATGGAATAGATTGTCGATTGATCTGTCGCACGCATTGCTCAAATAGACTCAAAACTTTATAGTCACGAGTGCCATTAATCACATATCGTTCAGGAGTCTCAGATTTTTCATTCTTTGAAAGACAAATAAGGGCTAAGCATATGAAAGTTTTTCCCAAACCCATATTTTCTGCCAAAATACCACCTCTGGGCATCACATAGTATTCTGGATGAGCTTTGAAGCTCGTAGTTAAAGAATCAAAATAGAATATAGCAGAGCCATCAAACCTTTGAACCTTAGATAACTGCGGAAGAATTGCTAGTCTATGTCTTGTTTCGTTCAGGTACATCCTCAGTACCGACTCATGTTGATAATTGTACAACTGACTCTTCAAACCTGGTATATCTGTTGACATTAACGACAGATCATCGATAGCTGCGACATCAAAGCTCAATGAATCATAAAGGCCTGTAAGCCTTGTTTCAAGAGTATCTCTTTTAGCTTGGGTTTTGTGCTTCAAAGCAAATGACCTGTTTTCAACCAGGTCCCCTATACTGAAAGTCTGTGTTGGATGATAAGGTCCTGCACCAATTGACTTTGATGAGAAGGGCACAAATTTTTCTAAGGCTGAGAACAAGAAGAATCCTTCACTAATATTCTCTGGATGTAACCAGTTGGACTCAGAGAAATCGATTACCGCCAACAGATTTTTCAGTATTAACCTCTGTTTACCTTGATGCCATACGATACTTTTCCCTCTTCTATATTGACTTCTGCATTCTTCCAAGAATCTGTTACCTGTAATATCACTTGGAATAATATAAACTCTGAGTGCCACTATCGTACAGCCCTGGAACTCGACAAACTTATAAGTACATTGTGCCAGCTTTCTTTCAATAAGGTAAGAAAGATCCAGCAAGATAGGTGATAGCACACTCCGATCTCCAGTAACTGTTGAGTAGATTGGCGACTTGGTGTTCGTGTATGGAGGATCAAACCACATCCATTCATCACCAGGCGCTATTTCGATACCCTTCGCAGGGATTCGAGGCAGATGCGCAAAGTAAAGCGTTCCTAACGGTATCAGATTGGGTAAATCATTGACGATTTTGGCCACGTGAGCTATCTTATCAAGGAGTTAGTCATTGCTTTCATTGAGAGACGATAGAAGATAAAGATGATGAGATACTCACTAGATCCATGACGCTCTGCTCATTTCGGAATTTTGATAGATCGTTTTGTTGGATTGTATATGAAGCGTAGAAAGCTACCTATCTTCCTGCAATCTAAACGTTCAACTTTACCGGCTCAAATGGCAGAACCTAGTACAATAACAATAACATATTTCACAGATACCATTCCTACATTTCCAAATTCAAAGAATAGATAAATACCTTTATAACTTTTGTTTGTGATCTAAACAAAATTGTAACCTATAAAAAAGATCCCACGCGAAGCCTTGATCTGAGACTAACGCATATGATGAATGTTTATAAAATGAAATGAACCCGAAAAATGCAGTATACTTTAATTTTTGGCAAACAATCTCAACTTGTTTCCCATGCCTTTTCAATAAAGAAATACAATGTGTGTGGGGAGCACCTCTCTAATTTTCGGTTTTTTGCTTTTTGGCTTGTGGTTCGTCAGAGATGGACAATTCTTCATCAACGACACCAGCACCAGTGGAAGCACCATTAGCGGTGACCATTGGAGTGGAGATTTTGGCGTGGTATTCTCTAATGATGGAATCGACATCATCAACACCCAATTGACGGACATCACCAATTTGTTTAATTTTTTGTGTAACGGATTTGACTTGGTCATCAGTCATGTTCAAATTTAGTTGTTCAACTCTTGATTTGATAGCGTTCCAACCGGTCAATCTGTTGGCGAAGTGGATATATCTGGTTAAACCGAAATCAGATGGTTGCAAGATTTCGTAAGTAGATGGGTTAGCCAAGATAGCTTTAGCGTGGATACCAGCTTTGTGAGTAAAGGCACAGAAACCAGTGACTGGGTTGTTGAATGGAATGTTAACTTGAACGGCATCAGCAACCAAGTTTTCCAAGTCACGTAATTTGTGTAATTTATATTTAGACAAGACATAGTCACGATCAGCGGCAATCATTCTAGCCATCAAACCACCTAATGGGGTAATACCGTTTCTTTCACCAATACCCAAAACAGAGACATCAATCAATCTAGCACCACCTTCTAAAGCAGTGTAGGCGTTGGCAATGGCACAACCGGTATCATTGTGGAAATGACATTCAATGTCACAGTGGACGACTGATCTTAAAGTACGAACCAAGTCGTAAACTTGTCTTGGGTTAGCACAACCAACGGTATCGGCAATACCAACTCTGTTAACACCAATCTTGTCAACGGTTCTGTAAATGTTTAATAAGTCGACAATGTCGGATCTGAAGGAATCTTCAGAAGAGAATCTGATTTCAATACCTTTTGATTTAACAAATTCGATAACTTCAATGGCAGATTTAGCAATGTAGTTCATATCTTTACCATGGGAATATTGTCTCAAAAATTGAGAGGTACCAATAACGACATCAACACCGTCAACACCAGTTTCAACGGCAACTCTAGCATCATCCATATGACATCTGATATGGGTCAAAATTTTGGCTTTCAAACCTAATTTACAAATGGCTTCACAATCGGCTCTTGATTGTTCAGAGGCAACTGGAGAGGTTAATTCAATGTAATCAACACCGAAATCATCCAAGGCTTTGGCAATTTCGATTTTCTTTTCAGTGGAGAAGAAAGAAGTGGCAAATTGTTCACCTTCTCTCAAAGTGGACTCAATCAATTGGAAATTAGACACATTTGACAAGAAATCGGCTGGATTTGGGCCGTATGGATTTTGTTGGATTGGAGCTCTTTTTTCTTCAGAGACTTTTTCAAAAGAAGTTTGATCTGAAAGGCCGTGTTAGTATTGCTGATTCTTCATGCTCAGAAGCTCTTGATGTTCTGACAATTCAACATCCCTCGATTGGGCCGTCGGGTTGAACAAATCACATTCAAGGAAGACGCTTTGACAGCACGGCATCTGAGCGGAGGCATTGTGGAGACTTACTTTGGGAGGTGCTTTCACTGTTGGTTTCACACATTGTGGGCTATGATATGTATATGTATAAGTGGGTCTTAATCCTTGATAGATTCGATAAACTGTTTCAAAACCTGGTGTTGAAAATTTCCAGATAATGCAGAATCCAATCTTTTTTATATCGCTTTGAAAAGAAACTCGTTTTTTCCGCTATGAGTAATACTACTCATTTTTTCTCGTTTTTTTTCCTTTGGAGTCATCAAAATGCTGCCCGGACCGCTTGCTGTCACCGGTTTTGGACAGATTACGTAACGACGTACATAATCGGACTTCTGCGTTTTTTTTTTAAATTTTAATTTTTTTCTCTCTTTATTGCTAAATAAGTAAACAGAAAACAACATATATATTAAAACAACAGACATTCATGCTAAGTATTCGTAGGATTGATCACTGCCTCTTTGCAAGTACTCTCTTTCAATCAACATGTCAATACACTTTTTGATATCAGAGACTTTGGCGTTGAATCTCTGGTGCGACTGCTGAATCACCTCGTTGATCAAAGAAGTGTGGCTTAGAGTTTTTCTGGCCTTCATAATTCTCACAATACAGGCTTGCAAATACATCTTACGGTCATCATTGATCTCCTTCTCAGCATCATCGGCTTCTTGCTTCTGCTCTAGTTTAACACCAGTGAAGAAATTGATCTTTAATCTCTTGAACTTGTACTCATTGACACATGTGAATTTGGTACTTGGCGACTTGATGTGCTCCGGACCGGCTGGTGTCTGAGAAATCATCTTGTACTTGACCATTGGGAAAATAGAACTGGAGATTGTAGCATCGTCCAACCCAGTCAATTCCATTAGTTCCCCTAGTGTATATGTATCCTTTTCATTGAATGGTAATAGAATAGCCATTTGATACAAGGAAACCGATAGTGTAAATGGTGGTTTCCCAGCTTTTGATAAGTTGGCCTTAATCTCACCACGACCTAAGGACCACAACCATTTCAAGATTCTACCAGAATGCTTCTTAGAGTAGATTTCCTCTAGTTTGGTATATGTTGGCACCAAATCAGCTGGTAATTGGAAATTCGTTTTTGAGTAGTTGAAAGGCCACATGGTTTCAGCCAAAATGAATGGCTGGAAATCTGGAACAATGTTTTTGGAATTTTCCCAATCTTTGGTGACTTCCTCTTTGAAGATAAGTTTCAATTCGTTAGAGGCTCTAACATCTTGGAACATCTTAGTCATCTTTGAGGTGTATTCCAAGGAGTTTTCAGTTTGTAGTCTTTGAATGATGGCTTCTTCAGCTTCTTCAGACGAAGATGTACCATGGATCAATCTTCTAGCCAACAAACGTCTATAATGAGTTTCAAAGGCATCTTTATCAGTAATGAACTTGAAAACAATCATGATATCATCTGCACTCATATCTGAAGTGGCATCAGCATCTTTATTCTTCTTTAACAAGTTGTCACTGTATTTAGCCAATAAATCTGGTGTTCTAGAAGTGGACTTGGAATTAGCTGGCTTGGCAATAGAGTTTGTGTTGATGTAACTACGACATGCCTTATCTAAAGCCTTGACGAAAATTGGCTTATTCTGAAATGCTGCACTGACAATGGCTTGGAAAGTTTGATAAACTTGGATCAATGCCTTGATATATAATTTAGGATCAACCAATCTCACAGCTGGTACAGCTGGTTTTCTTGAGGCACCTTCATTGTCCTGTGAAGCTTCGTTTTGTGTATCATTCAACAAATTGTCAATAGCTTTCAAACCTTGTGCTTCAATGTATTCCGAGAATAAATCTGCTAATGGTGTCAAAGTGGATGGAACTCTTTTCAAAAGGTTGAACATCTTGGAAATGTGATCAATTTGATTTTGGTCCAAAAGATTGGTGAATTCATTGTACATTGTTTGCGAGTGAGCGACAATCAATGTATCATTTAGCGCATCAGTCAAAGGTTTCTTACTATGTTCATCCAAGTACAAAGTTTCTCGACTTTCCTCTTCATTGATTCTTTGTTCTGCCTTTCTCATATAATCAACCACATTGTGTGATGCCAAATATTCAGAAGCTTCTGCTGAGTAAAATGCCTTTGTAGCATCCAAGAATGGTACCTCGAATTCTTGAATATAGATTTCCAAGTTTGGCTTTTTAAGATCTTGAACATCAATACCCAATAGGACAAAAGATCTGATAACAACAGCCAAGTTTCTAGTATCAACAACTTGGTTATCTCTTTGTAATCTAATTTGTTCCAAGATCTCTTTGATCAATACAGCGGAGTTTGGCTTAAACATAACGTCTCTCCAAGTTAACAATGCCAAAGTGTTGACATCGAAAATATCTCTTCTACCATCACTTCTTTCCTTTTGCACCCAATATCTATTCATATAGTCAAAGACGTGATTCAAGTAGCCAGCACCAACGGTAAATCTAGTCCAGCGCTTGACATAAAACTCCAAAAATGATTCATTTGGTTTCTTAGTTAAAGATTGAACGTAGGATTCCAAATACTCTTTTAATTTTTTATAGATTTCAGCACCAACCAATAGTGAGGATTGATTAGATGCGGAACTTGTCAAATTTTGTGGTGTTCTAGACTTGTTCACACAGTAATTGTAAATGGCAGAGTAAACGTTCATGTACATTTGAGGAGTAACACCAGAGTTCTCTTCGGAACCACCAATGATAAGTTGAAGACCCGGTTCCACAAAAGTCCAGGTTGCAACTAAATCATTTGATTTAGGTAATGCTTGGTCGTTCATTATTCGTTAAAAGATGTCAGTTTCTAACCGTGGCGCAAGGGTTCTCGTGTTGATACTATCAAATTGTCTATGTTGTTCTGAATGGGGGCAAAATCGTGCAAAAAGAAGCTAATTCGTGAAGTTTAAATGGTTATTTCTTCAGCGCTTCAGCCAATTCTTCTGACAATATCGAGTTCACAATGATGATGACTCGTATTGTAAATTGATCACTTGTTTCTGAAACCCAATCTACGATCTGTTGATACTCAACGTAAAGGCCCAATTCGATTTTTTCCATCTGGGTATTGGGTTTCGCGAATGGGATCTTCAAAATCAAAGCTACCATGAGCATCGAGTGTAGAGTGTAGAGACAGTACGAATGCCTTCTTATAACTAAAGCTGTGAAGTTTGTACTGGAGTCAACTAAAGAAAATTGGTCACTGGAAATACTGTCATTTTTGTCGTCTGTTTAGCCGCACGTAAAGCTTCGATATTGTCCTATATTCATGTGGGTCTATAGAACAAGTTCGTTCTACGCGTGACATGAACAAGCTAAAGACTAAAGACCAAGGCTCCGAGAAGTTAGATTTTATACGATATAATGATCAACACCGAAGTATCAAGTGATATCTTGATCTTTCAGGGTCCGCTGCCTGTATAAAACCATCCAACCAATATCCAGTATCATAAGATATTTCAAGGTGGGATTTCACGCCGATTACATAAACTTCAGTGTATGTATTATGTAATATCAGGTGAATTTGTTATCGCCTGGCCGGCAATGATAACGGTTTAACAGAGAATGTTGAAGTATTTATACAAACAATCACTAGATTGAATTTTACGAGAAAAGATGCCGTACACAGACTGGATTCCAAGCCACAGTTGCTAGTACATGCTCATGATGTTTAGGTTCCTTCCAGCGTCATTTATTGTTAGAGTGTGAGTCAATTGGAGGCATGACTGATAAAAAGGGGAGAGCTGTCAACTTCACCAACTTTTAAACCATCGTATACATGATTCACAACTTGTGCTGACGTTTAACATCCAGCTCAACAAATAGACTAACCGCCGTCCTTAACAGCCTCCGCCTATTCCATATAGCCTCAAACTTGAATCAAAAGCGAGTAAGTATATCTTGATTCTTGAGGTTAACTCTAAACTCCATGACAGAAATACTTGGCCAATTGATGTCTCATAGTGATCAACGGCACTACTTGTACAATTCATGATCAATCATTTGAGACGATGCCATATGATCCGGATGAGCGTCACGATATGTCGTTGAATACAAGCGAGAAGGTTTACTTGATGGACTACGTGAAGGGTGTCCACTGTCTAGCTGTACTTCAACGTTCAGCTTGAATTGTTCTTTCGGGACCCTTCCAAAATCCGATTAGATGAAGCTTTCGAATCGGGACTTGTGAGAGCTGGTAAACTACAAAGACGATTAATACAAAGGGCGCCGGATACGTAGAGCTTAAGTAGGTAGACACTGATCATCAGGTTTTGTAATGTTCTTGCGAAGACAGCCTCCTCCACCTCGTTGGTAAGTTTCCGACGAATATGGATTAACAGTCCCGAGACGTTCATCTTTCTTTTGCTAGGAAGTGCGACCACTGACCAGAGTCTTGACTGATCTCTGACTCTATCGGATATCCTGACCAGTGTTATCTGAGGAGAAGCATCGCTTTATCAGAGTGATCAGTGGGTTGGTGCCTTGCCAGCAGCACCTCCCAGCAGCACCAGCAGTGGCTCCACCGTTGTAGCCTACCGCTAGATGCTGTGTCTGCTTCTTCCCATCCACAAGAGTCGAACAATAACGACTTCCCCGGAAACCCAGCTCCCTGCCCTGCCCACATCCCGCTGCCCTCTTATCTTTTGAGTTTTCGCCCACAGTGGTAGAGGTAAATCCGAGGGCAAATACTCCCCCATCCGGCCCGTGATCAAACTTTAAATATATATAAAGGTCATTTAGGCGCTCGGAACCCACAATAATCGCAGGGTGGGATCGCCTATTTAAGTCTCCACAGATTGCCCTTTTCCCGTCAGCAAGATCAACAGGTGAAATTCCTGTTTCCTATAGAGATACATTTGTTAAATACCGTTAATTGGACGTCCTGGTCCAATTCCCTTGTGAAAGGCTCATCTACTCAACTCATACCATACGTCGTTAGTCGCAATATGCCATCAGTCTACGAAAGACCAAGCACCCCAAGATCAATCAGATCTGCAAGAAACAAGAAGCTCTTCCACCAACACCCTCTACAACAGTCCAAGTCCTTCCACTCGTTTGTCCCAGCTGATAAACTTTCTAAAAGTGACTTGAACCCTAGAGTCTTGGATGCCGAATATGCTGTCAGAGGTTTAATCCCAATCAAAGCTGAAGAGTTGCGTGAAAAACTCAAGCATAACCCAAGCTCTGTTCCATTCAAGGAAATCATTAACGCCAACATTGGTAACCCGCAACAATTGAAACAACAGCCATTGACATTTTACAGATCAGTGCTATCCATCCTACAGAACCCATCTTTACTAGAGACCCAAGAATTCCCACAAGATGTTAAAGACAGAGCAAACACACTATTGGACAAGATTGGCTCGGTTGGTGCCTACTCTCACTCCCAAGGTGTCCCATACGTTCGTGAAAAAGTTGCTGAATTCATCACAAAGAGAGACAATGGTATCTTGGCCCACGCAGAGGACATTTACTTGACAGGTGGGGCATCTGACGCTGTGAAGAATGTGTTTGAAGTCATTTTGGATGGTACGAAATCCTCAGGTGTCATGATTCCAATCCCACAATACCCATTATACACTGCCACCATCACTTTGAAGAATGCTACTCCAATCCCATACTATTTGAACGAAGAGGATAACTGGTCCACTAACCCTCAAGAGATTGAAGATCTGGTTGAAACCTCGAACAAGTTTGGTATCACTCCAAAGATCTTGGTTGTTATCAACCCAGGTAACCCAACAGGTACCATCTTGACTAAATCTGCCATTGAAGACATTTTGACCATTGCCGCCAAGAGAGGTATTGTGGTCATTGCTGATGAAGTCTACCAGGAAAATGTGTTTGAAGGTGAATTCCACTCTTTCAAGAGCGTCTTGGCCGATATGCAACACACTCATGGTTCATTATACGACAATGTCCAATTAGTCTCTTTACACTCAACTTCTAAAGGTGTCACTGGTGAATGTGGTCAAAGAGGTGGGTACATGGAACTTGTTGGTTTCAAATCCGAAGTGCATGAAATGTTTTTAAAATTGGCCTCTGTCTCATTATGTTCTGTTGTCACTGGTCAAGCACTAGTGGAAATGATGGTCAACCCACCAAAAGAAGGTGAAGAAAGTTATGAATTGGATCAATCTGAAAGAGGCGCCCTACATGAAAGTTACAAGGCTAAAGCTAACGCCATCTATGAAGCCTTTTCGGAATTGGATAACATTGAAGTCATGAAGCCACAAGGTGCCATGTATGTCTTCCCAAAGATTGAATTGAACAGAGCCATCATTGAGAGAGCTCAAGAATTGGACTTGAAACCTGATGTCTATTACTGCTTGGAATTATTGGAACAAACTGGTATTTGTGTCGTTCCAGGTTCAGGGTTTGGTCAAAAGGAAGGTACGTTCCATGTCAGAACTACATTCTTACCACCAGGTGAAGAATGGATCGAAAGATGGGCCGATTTCCACAGAGATTTCTTTATTAAGTTCTCCGATGTTTGATACATCCGATACCAAAAAAAAAAAGGTTTTAATAATTACTGTGTAATATATTATACTGATCATTGTTTTTGCTAAAATATAATGTACATTTTTGTTAGACGTCGAGCTATTTAGTAGACGGTAAACTTTATTCAACTTTCTTCTCATTGCTGGAATCTCTCGACGAGTCATGCATCAATGTAGTGAATGTCATTGCTAACCAAACTGGCAACCAACCAATACTGACAACGAACCACGTATGACAGTCAAATTCATTCCAACTAGTAACTAGCCCGTTTAAAAGTTCTTGTAATCCATTTTCGAAATCTTGAGAGATCAATAATGTAACAACGAATGGGTTTGATAGTAACAAGAACAAAACTCTATTCTTAGCGCTTTGTTGATCGTTGATTAGCGTTAATGGGAGCGCCAAAAGACCCACTGTGAATGTCAAAGAAAAGTTCAAAACAAGTAATGAAGAGAACACTGTACCCAAGTACAATAACGAGAGTGATCTTATAACGACTTTCAACTCATTCTTAGCCTCAATTTGGAAGAAAAGGGAAGATGCAGATAATCCAATAAATACTGCAATTAACCCATACACAACGACAATTGGCATGACTGGTACGACTTGAGAAACAATGACACCGATGAAAACACTACCAATGAAATAGGCACCAGCGATAACACCATACTGTAACAAATGTGTAAGTTCAAAGCCACTATTCAATGCCTTGTCCAAGGAACTGATGATGTAACTTGCAGTGATCAATGCAGCGGATGGTAAATAAGTACCAATGGAGACAAAATTTCTTGGAGCCAAGAGGAAATAAAAGAAGAAAGATTGATGGAATTTCTCTTGTAAATTGTTGACAGATCTGAAAACCGCTTCTGAAACTCTACCAAATGTAGTGATATCATAAGGCCCTTCTTCACATTTAGCCTTCAAGGTGATAGCTTGCACTCTCCATCCACTGAAGGCTTCATTACCATGACCAGTCCTTATACCAGCCAATGCCAATTCGATGATCCCTCTAGTTAAAATTCTTAATCTTGACCAGTAATCATTGACTAAGAGTTCTTCCTTTGATGTACCTTGGACACTAATTCTTGGTCCTTCATGCTCAGAAATCGAAACAGCAACATTGACCAAATCCAAGTTTGGCAATTGGCCATTGATACCTTCATAATAAATCTCAACATACTCGAAATTGTCAGATGGTGAAGCGAAATCCATCATGATTGCAGCATCAATAGACCCACCTGTCAAGTCCAAGTCTGTATGATACGCGTTGACCCAACTTCTAAGAGCACCATTTGGATTCAATGGAATGACAATGATAATGTTTTTAGACCATAGATGCCATCTATGGAAATATCTTGCTAACGCCAAAACGGTACTCAACCCACCAATGTTGAACTTATCTTCAGAATTGTAATAGGCAGCACCCAAAACAATGGCTTCAGTATCATCCCCTCTTGGAGAATGCGAAACACCATAGAGATTCGAACCTTTTGCAGAATGTTGAATATGTGTCTTGTATCCCATATCGTGTAACCATACTTGCATCGTTTCCAAATTTGTCTCGTATTCACTCATATCATCAGTTTTAAAAGTTTCCAATTGGGTTCTGTAACCTCTCAGCAAGTTCCATTCACTTTCTCTAAAGAAATTATATGCCTGAGAGGGCATCAATGCGTTTTCAGAGATGTATGTGTTACGATATTGACCATCCATTGGTAACACTGCGATCCATATTAATCCAATGAGTGAGAGTAGTAGAGAGATCCTTGGCAGGCCCTTGATGATCTTGGGCACGAGACCAAGTCTCACTATAGTTTTGTGAGCCTTCTCCAGCAATGCCATTTCTTTAGTGTTTGGTGTAGTTGTGCTTGGAGTAAATACAGAATTGTAACGTTTATTAATCATCCACGTAAAACTAAACACTAGCACTACAAACTACAAACAAATAAATATTAATCAGCAAACACATTCGCGAAGAGAAGTGTCCAAACCGAATTTTGATGAGAATCAAGAACCAGAGAACCAGCAATGGAATCTGAGATGACTACGACTTCACTGCAACGTCGAATGTTGTGGAATTCATTAGGGGCTGCCATATACAAACAAATCAAAGCCTCTTGACCTCGGTTATCAGCAATTAGCCCACGGATGTCATAGGAAAACTGTATATATATGCAATATAGATCGAAAAATTTGAGATAAAAATTTAATGAGTCAAGAAAAATTGAGCAGAATTAGCTACGTATACACATATATATAAAATTGATAGATCGCATGGGTAGCAAATACGATCATTTAATATCGCTAATAGAGCTAGACAAATTACACAGTACATATGTCTTAAATTAGAGACCAATAACTAAGGGAACATTGAGTATGGAAACAAGAGGAAGATCAAGAGCAGCAGAGCTAGGAGATGGATAGGCTGTTGAAGTTGAGAACCAAAGTATTTTCTGGAAATGTTGGCTATATATTGGTGTCAGAACCGTACAATCTAGAGCAATTTGCGGCCTTCACACTCTCTAGAGCTTAGATCTAAGGTTCAGCTACTTTAGGCAATTATCTCCGAAAAATCCGAAAAATTGCAGAATTTGATACAGACACAAAAACTATGAGACTTTAAAGTTTTCAACAAGTTGGTTTCGTGGTCTAGTCGGTTATGGCATCTGCTTAACACGCAGAACGTCCCCAGTTCGATCCTGGGCGAAATCAATTTTTTGGCATTTTTTTTCGGTTATCTTTGTTAAATGTCGAAATTATCACTATAACATCAGGATTCCTTTTTTTTTTTTAACACATATAAAATTTAAATATACTGAAGTGTCGAAACGGCCTACTCAGAGTCACATTGGACGGTGCACCAGCTTGAAAGTGTTGTTCTTTGGAATCGATTTCTATATTTAATAGTACCTGAAGCGTAATTTTTGCGAGCCTAGAAAAAAAACAAAATTGGCGCTTAACTAGTGTCTTCAAGCTGTAATGTGCCGTTGAACAATAAATAACAAGATATATCATAACATCACCATGTTTACTTTGACATCGCTGACACCTGAAGGTAGCAGTACAAGAGGTGAACTGCTCGACATTGACGGTGTTAGAATTTTGGCCGATCCTGGTTGGGATGGTGCTTCTGACTTGACATACTTGGACAAAATAATATCAACAGTGGACATCATACTATTGTCGCATCCAACAACAGACCTCATTGGTGCATACGCATACCTAGCATTCAAGGAACTGAACATACCCGTGTATGCAACGTTACCAACAACAAACTTAGGAAGAGTGGCGACTTTAGACTTGTACAGATCTGTCGGTTTGATTGGTCCTTTGAAAGGAACTGAGTTTGAACTGAAAGACGTTGAAGATGCATTTGATAAAGTCATCACCGTGAAACACTCTCAAACAGTGGATCTTAGAGGGAAGTATGATGGGCTATCGTTAACAGCACTAAATGCTGGTCATACATTAGGTGGTACAATTTGGGTTATCAATAAAACTCCGGAGAAAGTCATATACGCACCACAATGGAATCATTCAAAGGACTCCTTCTTGAACGGTGCTGATCTATTACAAAATACAACAATTTTAAGACCATCTGTGCTTGTAACTTCGAGCTCTGTTGGTTCTGTACTGCCGCACAAGAAGAGAATTGAAAAGTTTTTCGAATTAGTTGATGCCACATTGGGGAGAGGTGGTACAGTATTACTTCCTACTTCAGTTGGTGGGAGAATGTTAGAACTTGTGCACTTGATTGATGAACATTTGCAAAGTGCACCAATCCCTGTCCTTATGTTATCATACACCAAAGCCAGAAACTTGACCTATGCAGGTAGTATGTTAGAGTGGATGGCACCTGCTGTTATCAGAGAATGGGAAACAAGAGGACAGCCACCATTTGACTCCTCAAGAGTGCAAGTCATAGAACCACATGAATTAATGGGGATGCCAGGGGCTAAAGTCGTTTTCGTTTCAGGGTCTGGGTTTGAAGATGGATCTGTTGCTCAAGCAGCACTAACTACTTTATGTGATGATGAAAAGACAACTATCATATTGACTGAAAAAGCCTCTGAAAAGACAATTGGGAATGATCTATACAAAACATGGAAGTCCCTAGCTCAAAATAGTGGGAAAGTGGAAGATGGTGTACCAGTGGTTTTACAAAAACCACTTAATGTGAAAGTTATCCGTGAAGAGGACCTGGTTGGTGATGAATTAACTACATATGAAACTCACGTCAAACAACGTAGAGCACAGAAGGAACAAAACAAGAAACAAAAATTAACAGATAAGAAAGAAACTCAATTTGAAGGTGATTCTGAATCTGAATCAGAAGATGAAGATATACTGGGCGAGGAAAAGAAAGAGGAAGCTATTCCTGTGGATGTTGATGTCAGATCATTAAAAGGTAAGGCCAAAGTGTTCCCTTTCATTCCACGTAAGGCCAAATTTGATGATTATGGTGAAATAATTAACCATGCCGATTATACAAGAGAGGAGGAGAAAGATGCTGGCAAATTGAAAAAGATTAGACAGAACAATAAGGTTCAAATTGGTGAGAAGAGAAAATGGAATGAAGGTAAAAAGCAAGACGACACATCTGATTTGGACGCGTTACATCATCCTAGAGTGAGAGCTATAAATCTCTTAGCTGTTAACACAAGATGTGTCTTGACATTTGTCGATTTGGCAGGGCTGGTAGATATCAGATCATTGTCATTGATCATTCCTGCTTTAAAACCTAAGAAGGTCTTTTTACTTCCAGACACTACAGACGATACAACACAACAAGAAGTTACAACCGTTTTGAAGAAACATAACTCTTTTGAAGTTTTCAATATTGAACCAAACACACCGATTTCTGCCAAAGATCTACAGCAATCATTCGATATCTTGCTTGATGAAAGACTTGCTGATCAATTAAAATGGCAAAAGATTGCAGGTGGGTTCACTGTGGCTCATGTCATTGGTAATGTAAAGACTAAGAAGGAGATTGAAGATGAACAAGCCAAGCAAGCCGAACAGGTCAAAGACGAAGTTAAAGATGAAGAAATGGTCAAAGAGGAGATCGTCAAAGATGAAGCGGCTGAAAAGGAGCTCAGCAGACATGAGAAAGACCTTGTGTTTGTGCCACTGGACCAAGATTCGACATACTTGTCCAACATACACAGTGCTCAATTGGCCATTGGGGATGTGAAGTTATCTGAACTGAAGAAATCGTTATCTGTATCGCATAAAGTCGAATTCAAAGGTGAAGGTACACTTGTTATTGATGATATCGTGGCTGTTAGAAAGATTTCTGAGGGTGATGTTGTCGTTGATGGTGCTCCATGTAAATTGTTCTACGAAGTGCGTGCAGCTGTTAGAAAGATGTTGGCATATGTATAGTTAATAAATATTGATCAACAAGCTGTATGATTTTGCATGTAGAATGACCAGCATAAATAAATAAGTCAATAAATAAGATCTGTAATAAATATAGTGTATGTGCCTCTAAAGGTCACTTGTCCTCATCAACGTGAACCAATCCCAGGGCTTTAGGAATCGAGTGCACAACCTTTGCAACCACCAACTCTTCACCATCATCCTTTTGGGACCCTTCCATCATTTTATCCAATTGTTGTTGTATAGTAGCTACACGACGTCTTTCTTTCCCGCGATGCAAGCATTCCATGTAGTCATCAACTTGAGGAGTACATTGTACTGGATGTGATGTCTTTGCGTTTGTGTAGCATTCCATAAAGTGCTGCCATTCACTGTAGCAGAGCGCTGTGCCTGAGAAACCGTAACCTGAGGACATTCTGTAACTGAAGTTTTAGTCTAGTATTGTCGTTAAAACAGCTCAAGATTTGAATGGTTCGTAGTATAAGGCTCCTTATATTTATGTGGAGTATCAACGGAAGTGGTGTTCGGATGGTGTACTGATGTCTTCTCGAAGATAAAAAATGCAGAAGTCTATACAGTATATATGACGCTTGAACTTCTATGAAATTTACCAGCAAAGACATCGGACTCAGCAAGAGACAGACAATGAGCACAGCAGTGAAGAGAGGAAGATCACCATCTCCAGCAGGTGAACGAACTGAAAGGGTTTCCAGATGGGGCCGTTCAAGTGAGGATAACTTTGTTAAGAATGCCGTTAACTATCCAACAATGATGACCGGTATATTGACACCAGAACAACTCGATGCTTATCAAATTGTTTACAGAATCGATGAAATAACGCAAAAGATATCGACTAATGATCTTGTCCCACCAAAGAAGCTGTCAAGATCACCATCGCCACCACCACAATACGATGCTAGTGGTAAGAGAACTAATACAAGAGACGCTAGATATAAGAAGAGCTTGGAAGATGAAAGACATCGCTTGATTGACATAGCTGCCAGAATAGTCCCACACTATGTCGCACCAACTGATTACAGAAGACCAAAAGCCTTGGTGCAAAAATACTACATCCCAGTTAAGGAGCACCCGGAGTTGAACTTTATTGGTTTACTATTGGGTCCTAGAGGTAATACATTAAGAACCTTACAAGAGACATCTGGGGCTAAGATTGCCATCAGAGGGAAAGGTTCTGTCAAAGAAGGTAAGAATAGAGGTGTCTCCAGTCAACAGAATAATTTGGAGGACCCGTTACACTGTTTGATTACAGCTGATACAGAGGAAAAAGTACAGGCTGGTATCGAGGCATGTAAAGATGTTGTCAACAGAGCTATCAACACACCTGAAGGCCAAAACGATTTGAAACGTGGACAACTTAGAGAATTGGCTGCATTGAACGGTACCTTAAGAGAAGACGATGATAGACCATGTCAATATTGTGGTCTCAGAGGACACAAGAAGTGGGAATGTCCAAACCGTCCAAGTTACACTTCACAAGTCGTCTGTCATACTTGTGGGAACACTGGTCATTTTGCAAGAGATTGTAAACAGAGAAATGGCGGTCCTGGGAACGGAAGATTCAATGTTGATCAAGAGTTTGACAATATGTTGAAAGATATCAATGTTCCTAATTACACAGCTAACAGCAACAGCCATAATGTAGGAAATGATGAACAGCCTTGGAAGAGAAGAAATTATGGTCAGCAGTCTTCATTACCACCAACACAAACTCCTCAATTTACTGCACCATCTTCTTCCACTACACAATCAATCCCAGGTATCCCCGGTGTACCAGGTATGCCAGGTGTTCCTCAAGTTCCAGGTTTCAGTGCCCCACCAGCTGGTATTACCACAGCACCTGCATTGTCCTTACCCCCTGGCTTAAGTGCCCCACCAGGTATGTCCTTACCAATGCCTTCTAACCAAGGTATAATACCAGGGATGCCTCCAATGGGCGCACCAACACCAATACCAGGCTCAACAACAGCACCAGCACCAGCACCAGCACCAGCACCACCAGGTCTTGGAGCTCCTCCACCTATACCGCTTTCAGGGCCACCAGGTCTCTCAGCACCACCAGCACCTCCTGGAATGAGTGCGCCACCAGGACTACCCTCGCCACCGGGGGTTTCTCCATCAAATCAAGCACCAAATCCTCCTGCTAAATAACTGAGAAGTTGACTACAAAGCATGTTTAGGGCGTGAGCAGTTATTTAATGTATGTGCATGATCTAAAACAAAAAGGGTGTCTTTACACTTATGTACACTTGTATTCCTATTCATTCTTCTTGGCCCATTTCTTTGCATTGGCAAGGAATGTAGAAAACTTCTTATCCTCAGGGAAGACATAATCGTAATACTCCTCTGTAGACCCATCTTCCAAAGTTTTAGTCTTTTTAACAACAGAAGGTTGTCTCTTGGCCACATCTTCAATGGACTTCGTATCACCGTGTGCCTTTTCAAATTTGTGTAGGGCTTCCAACATGACAACACGGTTCTCTTTGAGGCCCTGTGATTTGAAGTATTTCAACGAATCTTCAAAGACATCACGAGCGTTGGTTTTGGACGATTCAGAAATGTCGAATTCGAACTCAATTTCATCATCACCAGCTTCGTCTTGAGCTTTTTCGAATTCGGCAAGTTGTTCTTCAGTTGGAACGCTAAGTTCAAATAATGCAAGTTTGATCCATAAATTTGTTGATGATTTATTGGTATCCAAAAACTTCTTGAAAATGGATCTGGCCTTTTCGTAGTTTCTATGCTCAGTTTCGATTTCGACATATTTGTACAGTATCTCGTTGGCGTCACTTTCAGCACTGAATTGTTCAGACGCTATATCCAATATACCTTCGGCCCTTTCCAGATCGTTCAGATCATTTTCCAACTGTGCGTACTCCCTCCATATTTCCACTTTTTCTGGGAAAGACTCAATATATTTCTCATACAGTTTTCGTACTCTGTCGAACTCTTTCAATTTGATCTCTAATTGGATATAGTGCTTGAAAGTCTTCGGCTTAGGGAAAGAACCTATAGCGAAACCAAGGATCTTTCTGCATTGTTGTAGATTCCCTTGACGGAGTTCAAAATCACTATAATGTATCCAAACTTTACTGAAAGTGAACTTCTTGTTTGGTATGATTTTAGTTAATCTTTTGTAGATATCTCTTGTCTTCTCTATATCTTCACCATTCAGCTCCTCGAAAACAGCATACCTTATCCACACAAGAATGTATCTTTTCCAAGCATATTTCTCTTGTACAGTCGGCGTGTTTGCAATGCTTTTTTCAAAGGCTTCTCTTTGAACCTCAAGTGGCTCATGTTCCAAGAGTGAAAGGTATAACCACCATGTATCATAATCTCTTGGATCTTGTTCTAATTCTATTTCATATCTCTTCTTTCTTTTTAATAAAACAGAGTCTTCAATACCTTCTTTATCACCATATTGTCTTTCGAATTGTGAGAATTCTTCGTTCAGCAAATCGGACTGAGGAAATTTGGTCATACCGAATTTATAGATAGCCCTTGCTCTTTCCCATTCCTCCTGAGTACCTTCCCATTTGGCGAAGCTAGCAATCAACTTCTCACTCGATAGTGCGTCAATACTTGCTGTGTAAACTTCACGAACATTATCACTTGTTCCAAACTCATCTTCGAATTTCGCCCATTTGATCCATGTTTCTGGGTAAGGATGGACAAACACGTACTGATTGTACACTTTTCTAGCATTATCAAACTCATCATAACGTTTCTCAAAATTAACAAATGAATCCCAAGCTGGAACATCTGGCTGCCATTGCATCCATCTTTGAAAGACACTTCTAGTACCAATAACGTTCCCTAGAGTCTCTTCAGTATGAACATAACGGAACCAAAGCTTGTCAATTCTAGGCAGCAAAGTAGTAGCTCGATCAAACAGGTTTCTTGCGTGATTGATGTTTCTCGATTTCAATTCAGTATCGATGTATCTAATCCATAATGGAACATGATGACTGTTGATCTCCAAGGCTCTTTCGAAAATAGACCTAGCTCTTCTCAGATCCTTCTGGTCAACTTCATACTGAGCATATCTCATCCATTGACCAAAGTCTAGCCTGTTTCTTCTCAAGGCATCCTCATATTCTTGCCTTTGGCGCCTTTGAGCTTCATGAAGTTCTTCCAAATCAGCTATCTTCACTTTAGTTTTGTTCAACGGCTCGTCTTTCCTTTCATAAGCTTCGAGCAAAATTTGCTCAGCTGAAATCTGGAACTCAGCGGGCGTCCTGTTCTTCTCCATGTTATAGCGCCGGACTTCAAATCAAGATTTCTAGTCAATATCATAAATATTTGAAGAGCTACACATAGTAAACATATACGTTAAGTTTATGTACCAGAAAAAAACATTGTGATTACTAACGGATTACATAATACACCACACTAAATTTAATATGAGCCTCCACGTAGAGTTAGCACCAAGTGGAGCTGAGCACCTGGTTCCAATTTGTAGGATTCCACTGTTTGGTCGTCGTTCCTGGAGCGCAATTGGTTAGTCTTTGGCTGTTGTAATGGTGGTATAGAGTGTGGCACATACATTTGTTTACCACTGTAAATCAATCTCTGTTGACTTGGTGGGATCCCTTCCTTTTCCTCCATTATTTCCTTGATACGTAAGATCTATGACAGTTAGTATTTTGGTGCTATTGGATCTGATATTCATGTACTTACTTTGTCTGATGGTTCCACATCAATTGGGATCTGAGATTTTACCATTAGTATGCTGGCCTGTAGCGAAACCCTCGTTCAGCTACTTACTTCTTTACCGGTCAATGTCTGCAATTCCCATGTTAGTACTTCATTTCCATATCATATCTGAGGCTCTCTTTACTTGCTTTAACTTTGATTTGCATCTTTTGGCTTCTTTAACGTGATAGCGCTGAGGTTAGATTCCCTCATGTTGTAGTGAAGGCTTTACATGGTATATCAGTTCTGCTAATACATGGCTAAAATTCGCGGAAATTGTGGCACTAACCGAAAAAAGATATAGGTATAGGCATCTCCGACACTTACTGAGGAGGAGGAGGGTCTAACGAGATCTAGTAGATTTTAAAGGTATCCTGGTAATTTTGTGAGATCAGTAATTGCTGAGAGAGATGCTACCGACTCCATTAGTAGACGGTGACTTTGAAAAAGTTTACGAGCCCGCTGAAGATTCATTTTTGCTGCTCGATTCATTGGAACAGGAACAGGAATATCTACAGAAAAGATTCAAAAATCCTATAGTTGTCGAGGTAGGCTCAGGTTCAGGTGTTGTGATCACTTTCCTACAGAAAAATATACTTCCTCAAGGGCTCTTCGTTACTACCGATCTAAATCCTCACGCATGTCGAAGCTCCAAGGCTACAAACCTGAAAAATGGAGGTTCATATTTCTTCGATTCGATACAAGGTGATTTAACTACTCCATTGAGGAAAAACCTGATCGATATCTTAATTTTCAATCCACCGTATGTGCCCGCTGAAGAGGTCCCAGATATACCTGAGACAGAAGATGATTACAAATGGCTAGATCTTGCCTTGTTAGGAGGCCCTGAAGGTATGGATGTCACCGATAGATTGTTGGACAGTTTTGATGACATACTCTCAGAGAAAGGGATTGCTTATATCTTATTTTGCGCTAGAAACAAACCTTTGGAGGTTGCTAAAAGAATGGAGGAGAAGGGATGGAATAACGAATTAGTCATAAATAGAAAAGCCGGCTGGGAAGATCTTTCGGTATACAAGTTCTGGAGAGCTTGATTTCATTACATATACAGAAGATGTGTCATAGAGACGTCATATATTTGCATTCATAACACCATTCATTCTGCGAAAAGATCATGCAAAATGTCCTCCTCACAAGCTTCATAATCTAATGCATTCCCACTATAAATGTTTTCATAATTGTAGTAACTGAGACCATCAAAAAATGGTTTCAAGACAGACATCGATTTGATGGACTTGATACCAATTAATGCCGGCTTTCTCAGTCCTTTCAGCTCAGATAGTTTCGCAAGGAGTTGACCTTTCTCTTCACTCATACTAGCGGATTCGAAAATCTCATCCCTCAGTGCAACCTTGTCGATCAGACTTATTATGTTAACATTCTTGTAGATAGCATTAATAGTATCAATGATAAATATCCACTCTTGGAAGTCTTCAAACTTGAGAACAAGCAGCAGATCAAGAAGCTTGGATGCATGGAATATACTATCAAGATTGAATTTGGACATATCATCTTTGGAAGTGTTCAATAACCTCAGGAAAAATTGTTGCAAGGCCGTATAGATCAGTGTCCAGTAGTCATAAAGATGGATTGCTGAGAATTTCACTAAAATGGCTCTCAATACCAAAAAGATTTCTGGAGTAGGTATGGTTAAAGTGCTGAATAAGTTATCCAGCTTAGCAAATAAGTCTTTCAACGCAACAATATGTTGGTCCTTTTCACTGATCAGTAACAGATAGGCAATTCTTTTCAAGGCATTCGCCCTCATAACATGTTCGTTGTCAGACCAGTTGAAGATGTTGATATTTGCAGCCCCACTTGGTGTTGTTCTGTTCAAGTACTCGGTTAGCTTATCACCAGCATCGTTTTGAATCCAATTTTTCATAATGGAGTTCCAGTACAATGTGTCTTGTACCTTGATGTCGAAAAATTGCGAGTCATTAAAAACTTCTGAAAGTTGAAACTTCAGACCTTTGAAAGACGAAAAGTGGATTGTTAGTTCTTCCAATAGTTCCAACTTGTAAGGCTCAACTTCCCTAGGAAACGATTTAGACTTCAAAGTAGGCGTTATCAAATTCACCAAGATGGTGGTCACCGCAGAATTCAACTTATCATTCTCCAAAACAACAGATTGGAGTTTAGGCGTGATCCACTTAACAGAGTGATACATCTCTTCTTGATTTCCAGAAGCATCAAGCACCGTGGATGTATTCATCAATGACTCTTCAGGTTCTGGAGTATCGGATCTGGCAGTTCCAAGGTCATTGATACTTGTCGTTAGCGCACTTGTGATATCGATGTTCTTGGAGCTTAACGAGGCCGCCAAAATCTTCACAAATAGATCACTCAATTCTTTTCTGATTCTTCTTTGTTCGCCAAATTTAGTAGATCTGAGCTTTTGAGCCAGGACACTGTTGAACTTCAGAATGTTCACTAAAATTGGCTTGTATGTGTTCACGTCAGAAGTAACGTCTTTCAAGAACAATATAGAGTTATCGTAGAAATCTTCAATAGAATCATTTTGGAGAGCCATGGTATATTGAACAAGAACATTGCTGGTTTCGAGTGGAGTAGGCTTTTGTGTAGGCTTTTGAGTAATTTTCAATGAGTGCGTCAATAGCTGTGCAATCTTCGGGAACGTTACCTGCGGTCTTGTAGCATCAAGAGTATTCAATAGCTTGTAGACAGCAGAACCTTCTTCACCATTGGTGATGACTATTAAACATTTCAAAACCTCATTTGGCTCTAGTTCATATAGTTTTTCAAGCAAGTACTTGGTTTTATGCTTCAACTTCAGTGATTGATACTTTACAGTATGGTCTGATTGTGCTTCATTTCTGACCTTCAATGAAAGGTCCGATTGTTTCCAAATCTCAAAACAGGTCTTTGTAGCTTCCTCGAAACATGCATTGGCCATCAAACGATCCTTCGAGTATCCCGATCTGTTGTTTGAGCTTCTAACAGAATCTCCTAAGACACCAGAAACAACAGTAGAGAAGAAGCCCGTATCATTGTTCGACACCTTTGAGCCGTTGACTTCCAGAGTTGAAACGTAAGTCTTTATCAGCGACATCATCTCCTGAAGCACATTCAATAGCAAGGAAATCGAAGCGTCATCTTTTGATTCCTTATTGTTGTAGAAAAAATGGTTGATTTTCTTCAAAATAGCCAGCACGATGTCTTCTGAAAACTCAAAAATAACGTTATCATGATACTTGAAAGACGTGACCAGTAGTTCTACCCATGAGCTCAACAGCTGAACACTATCAAATCTAACAAAACTTGAAAGTAAAAATTCGAAGAATGGTGACTGTCTTGTCTCAGTATCAAATTTGAAAACAGATACTTCAGTCTTTGTCAAAACCAACATTTTAACTAACTCTTTCAAATGGTCCAAGAACACAACTGATATAGATTCAAATTGACCATCTTGTTCCTTGTTGATGATACAATCACGAGAAAGGGCAAACGCTTTGACAACAAATTCATTAAAGTTCTTTTCACGACCATCCAAGAGGAGCTCTATCAATTTGAAGACCACCCTATTTGCAGTGGCATCAAAAATTCCAGTATCCAAGAACTTCCCCAAGCAGTATAGCGTGAACTCTTTATAAGTTGATACATCTTCCCCTTTAAATTCTAATGAGTTCACGACACTTAACTCCTCAATAAACAATGGCAAGAGTACCTTTAAATCAGTTTTCAAGACATTTAGTACCACCGAACAGTGATATGTGAACAAAACATTGTCTTGGACAGATGTACTCAGTTTGGTAGTGACCAGCTGGAACAGTCTATTGATTAAACCTTGATCAACATTGGCCAGCAACCAGCTTTGGACAACATCATAATTAGCATTGTTTGAATCATTCAATTCGTCCAAGATTATATGCAATGGTCTATCGAGTAGAGCAGATTCTGAAGTGTGTATCCAAATATAATGGAAAACTGTGAGTTTATCACGTAAGTTTGATAAGCCCAGCATATAAGAGGCAATAGCTGCTTCAATGTAATTCGGAGAAATTGATAAGGATAGTTGGTGTAATGCTCTCACCACTTCCACTTGGTACGTATGTCCATTGTTTAGCAAAAGTGTGCATAGTTGGAAAACGAGTGATCTCAAAATTTCAATTTTGGCGAATGGCGATTTGAAATAGATTTTTGGAAACAATTTCGAGATGCTGAGGAATGTCTTGTCGTTAAATGTTGAATCTTTGATAATGTCAATGATCTCCTTATTTTGGAACGAAAGTTCAGGAATTGTATCGACGACTTTGTTTAGCAGAGCCACATAATCAATCTCCGATTCAATATTGACATTCTCAACAAACAACTCACTTACTATATCCAAAGTTATTTTAGCTAGATCAGCTGGACCGAATGGCAATGCAAGTGGTTCATCTTGGGCGTAATAAGCTTCAATTCTTTCGAGTATCTCCTCTTTTGTTAATTCTGAAGTTTCCTCCTTAGCATGTTCAGGTGGTAAGTATGCACGTTGTGGAATTGTCTCAATGGCCAAGTTCAAAAGTTTGGACCATTCCGGAGTTTTGGTATTCTTGATCAAAGAAGCAATGAAAAATAATGGGAATTGATGAACCAGCATTTCCTCATCTTGGACTGCAAAATTTTGTAAAATAAAGATCAAAAACTCAATGTTGCTCGAGTCCACCAAGCTTAGGAGCGTGCTCCATATGGTCAAGGTTTCTACTGCATCAAATAGCGAGGAGGCGCTTTTCAAAAGCTCATTGAACTCATCAGAAGCAAGGCTTGATGATTCTTTAACAGATCTCAACATTGGAACCAGCACTTTTGGTACGACTTGTGAACCTATTTCCCATCTATCCATAATGGCGAGACAAATTTTGTATCCTATCAATTTTTGATTGTAAGAAGGCTGATGATCGTATTTACCTTGGAAATATTTGAGTAGCCCATCAACAAGATGGTTCAGACCGTTCACTTCGAAATATTCAACATGTTTAGCATTCGTAGTTTCTGGGCCTAGTAACCAAGACCAAATTCTTCTATTGATTGACATATCTTTTTTCAACACCGCTCCAATAGCGCTGATAATCAAGTTTTGTAAGTCCTTCGAAGGCGACAAGCATTGCAAGACAGATGAGTCTAGGGGCACTTTTTTAATCATTAGATCTAGGAACCCTCTTTGGATAAGAATATTATCCGAGTTCAATGTCGCAACGAAAGCCCTTATGAGCAAACCAGGCTCAGGGGTGATAAGTGCCAATTGTTCAGAGGACATCACTTTCTTCATTTCACCTTTGTAGTAGTTCACATCTTCAGGAACCATTGGGTCTTCTGGTGGAGGAGGTATCACGACATTGACATCTGGTAATTTTTTGGTACACCATACTAAACAGCCAAGTCTTCTTTCCTCACTTGTGATAATTATGAGGAACAGAGATTGCCAAAATAAGGAGTCATCATTCAATTGTTCTTTCAGACTTTCTATAAGAGCCATAGATGTATCGAAAAATTCACTTCTTTCATCATCAATGGATGGTATTAGATATGACAATATTGGTTTGATAAGGTTTCTCAACACATCTGATGGTAGTGTGAGGAGGTAAGTTTTGTATAGTTCGATCACTAGCGGCTTCATACTGATTGAGGCAAATTGCATAATTGGTAAGATACCAGGGATCCATGTTGTCACGTTTGAGGCTAGGGATTCTTGACCTAGCTCTTTGAATATGAAGGTATACACTTCGATGGTCTTTTGGTGGACACCACTTGGTAAGTTAGGAGATAGACATTTCGATAGCTTGGTAGAAATCTCAAGATCGTGCGGTATCCAATGTTGTGTTGTATGTTTCTGTTGTAGTGCTTTCAATAACTTGGAAAGAAACGAGATATAATCCGCCCATTCTTCGACGGTGCTGAAGGAGCCAAGCGCCTTTTCAACAGCCGATGCAAACTTCTTGTCCTTGGAGTCAAAGATGCTCATTCTCTGGACAACTTGCTTGAGGATCTGGTGGCAATTGGCGCTGGTTTTTAGTGTCTTCGGTGTGAACAAAGTGTCATCACTTAGCTTTACAGAGATCCGAGCTTCTGACTACCCGCGAAAACGTTCTTCAAAAAGCTATTTATTACGTAATCACGTAATCGTATACTCGACTTTCACTATCTCAAAGTGAATATACTACCAGAAAAAAGGTTGAATTTTTGGGTCAGTATATATCGATATTGGTCATTTCTAATATGGAAATCTATATATATCCAGCTTAGTCTCTTGGAATGTTCTTTTGAAGGAATTGGAAAGCCTTTGCGAGCTCATCGTTGTCTGCAGAATGAGCCAAGTTTGGATACACTTCGTACTCGTAGTCCTTGAAGCCTAGGTCTTTGAAAATCTGATATGAGCTTCTGGCATAGCTCTCATTAATTATTGGATCAGCATCACCATGACCTTGGAAGACAGGTGTATCGATGTTGGTAGGCTTGAAGTATTCTTTGATCTTTTCACCAATTGGCATGAACCCAGAGAAGATAAGGAAACCTGCGACTTTGTAGTCCAGAGTAGCTAGTGCACCTAATGATAAAGCAGCACCTTGACTGAAACCACCAATGACAATTCTTTCAGGCTTGACACCTAAGTCGACTTGCTCCTTGACGTAGGAATTGAGAACCTTCAAGGACTTCAAGTAGCCTTCAAGATCTTGTCTTCCACCAGCGGTACCAAATTGGAATATATCAAACCAGCCTGGCATAGAGTAGCCCTGGTTAGCGGTAATTGGAATTTCTGGTGCATTTGGGAAGACAAAGTTGATGTGATCGAATTCTGGTGATCTTCTGGCCAAGTCACCAAGAAACTTCCAACCATCACCAGAGTCACCTAGACCGTGGAAAACAATAACTGAGGCGGTAGGAACCTTAGTTCTGGATGCAATTCTAACAGCACTTAGTGACATTGTGGATGTGATGTTTCTTTCTTTGTTGTAAAAGTAGAGAGCGTACAATAATGCGAATATACCACCCAGCAAAAAGCTTGAAACTGTGAGTTTGGGCACTTTGGAAAAGTTGACAAGCTGGAACTCAAGGAGCTAAGAGCAGACAATGATCTTTATAGATAGAAAAGCTCAATTGGAAGCTCACAGAAAGGCTGAGAGGAATCTTAAGCTTACCACACTTTTCATCATCGCCGCGAAATTAACAAAGGGACCTGAAGTTATCAGTACGCTGGAAAACACCTATATTGCTAGCACCAAGTCTATCACAGAATCAATAAGGGACCTATATCCACTGAAATATGTCACAGACACCTCCTTCTCTACCACCAAAACCCCTTGAACATTCAAGTACCGGATCCCCTCAGCCACAAGCTCAATTGCAACAACAACAATTACCAGCAAGACCTATAACAAATCATGTCAAGATCTCTCAGGATATTGAATCACTACCCAAGGAGCAATTGAGAAAACTCATATCATCAATTGACGTTCTGAAAGGATATCTCATCACAACTAGCTCGACAGAGAGCAAAGATGCTCAAGTTGAAGCTCTTGATAACATAATACAAGAAGTTGAAAGATTTATGAATACTTTACAGCATTTAGAAGCTTCCAAAGAGGACCTAAACAAAAAGCTTCAAGATCTGGAAACTCTAACACAACAGTGGAACTCAAAAGAGGCTGAAATGTATACCTTGTTGAAGAGATTCGGTACTGAGAATCTGTACGCATTGCTGAGAAATAGCATGCTTGAATCTCAAAAACTATCCACTTCAATCAGTCAGTCTTTCATTCAAAGCCCTCATGAACACGATGAAGCCTCAATCCAAAGTTTCATCCAAAATTATAAACAGGAGAGAAAACTATACTACCTGAGAAATGAAAAATTACATAGATTTAACGAGGATAGAATAGGAGGACTATCATAATCTTTTAGAATCATATACATAAACCATCTCATCCCATCCTGTAGTAGCAACCCACCCTGGCTCACCCCATAAACTGTAATCACCACCAATGACAAACTCTTTATGCATATTGAAGATCTTGGAAGTAGCGTTTCTTTGAAACCTACTATTCACTCCAGGGGTCTTCCCACCCGTTTGGTCCTTCCATACACGACTTGTCATATCATAACTACAGCTGAGCAGATCACCACCATCATGAGGACTCCATACAATTTTCCGGATGGCGAATTCATGACCCATTAAATGGTTTATAGGGGCCGGTCCCAATTTGTTATAATGTGGAGTTGTAAAATCAGCTGTCCCGTCAATCATTCTCAAATCCCAGATCTTGATGGTCTTATCCACACCTGCAGTGGCGATTATAGTGGATCTATACTTGTTCCAATCACAGGTCAATGCCTCTGCACCACCATGTCCTATAAAGTCCAAGATGTTTGGATTTGGAGACCTTGTGTCCCATACTTGAATATGAGAGTTGGCATTAGCACTCACAAGCATGTTTGGATTATGCGGCGAGAAGACTGTTTGGTAAACACAGTTATTTTGTGAGTGTGGTTTGATAGCATTGAATGTAATTAAAGATTGTTTCCTTGTTGGAGTCCAAATCTTGATGGTACCATCCCAACTTGAACTGACAAATTGAGACTTCTCTATCAAGTTCCAATTTATCGAGAATACTTCTCTTTGATGCTCTTTCATTTGCATTATGGGGAATTGACTCACTCCAATATCAAATATCTTGATAGACCCATCACCATTAGCAGTAGCAACATGGTTCTCATGTACTTCAGACCAACTCAAATCAAATAGCCCGTCCTGGGTGTCAAAAAACACATCATTGGATATACTACCATTAGGATTTATAGACAAAATGTAAAGTCTTCCATTACCAACTAAACCGTAGTTTGCAGATGTTGCAACAGCTAATTTGTTATCATAAAATGGGGAATATTTAACACCATAACCATTGTAGCCCTTGGTTCTAAACGAGAGCATGTTGTTGTGATTGATGAATTATGAGACTTCTAGCAGCTCGTTATGGCTTTCACTGTATCGAGTTGTTTGACAATTGACTGGATATCATAGGACATCCTTTTATCGGGACCTTCCTTCCATTCTGGTCGTAATCGAAAAATGTTGCCCAGGCTCATTTTTGACTCTTCGGATGCTGAAGGTTTTGCTAGCTTAAAAAGCTAACAAGACACCCAAAGACATGGGGCTATACTACTTTTCACCTCAAATTGGAATAAGATCCAAAAAATTGAGCACCGTACCAATTTTCAGCACTCAAATAGCGCTGTTTAATAGTTTTTGTCCAAATCGGGAAATTTGGCGCAATTTGGCGCTCCTGGAAGAGTCGCAAGAGTCTCTTAAATTTCCTCTTTAGGGAAATATGCGCGATCTAGTGACATTTTTCGCGCCACAAGACACTCACGAAAAGCGCTGAAAAAGTAAACAAAGGATTCGAATCCATCAACAAGTTTAGTTCCGGCCAGTGAACTTTTCAGTTACCAGGTGGGAAAACATTCCAGCAACGCATAGAAGCATACCGCTGTTTCTGATACGTTTGGAGCGCATATTTGCAAGACCTCAACTGCAAGAGAGAAAGATCAACAGCTAGCAGGGAATATACTGAAAGAATCACAGTGATGTCCAAGCCAGATCTTGATGACGTCCTATTTGGAACAATCCCTTTGAACTACAGCTATGTCATCAAGTCCAAGAGCTCCAATTGTCTTTTCGAAACAAACATAGGCATATGGCAAGAGATAGACACTGAAAATACATTTATATCGTCACAGCTCCCAAAGGCGGTGACAGATTTATATCAAATCATCGACAACTTCCACACGTTGAAAACGGCGTTACGAGATGTGAACCAAGAGTTGACAGTGTGCGATTCAAGAGGCCATGATCAGCTATTACATCTTAAAATATTTGGAAAAGGTCAAGAGCTATTAGATGAACATTCAAGGATCTTGCAAGAGTATCAATCTGTTGATTTCAAAACACTATTAATAGATAAGGGGAAGTTCAGAAATATCTTCAGCAACGATGTAATAGCCCAAGACTTCAAACAGTCAATAAGGGACCTTGCAAAATACTGTAATGTGGAGATAGTCATCAGTGAAACTCCACAGAACTTTGATGCTTCGTTAAAGACAGAAACTGCCAGTGAGTCACTATTAGAACAGAACAACTATGTCTACGTTTTGGGTAACACAGACGACACAACTTTTGCCGAAACAACATTGAGGATAGTACTAGATAACTACTTGGACTTGTTTGTTGACTCGGTTGACATCCCATTGTCCTTGGTACCACTAGTGGGTGGTGTCTCCTTTAGTGATTTTAGAGCAATCGCCTTAGAAACAGGGGTTAACGTCTATTTGCCTTCTTTGATCCCTGAACTCCACAAACCAACTGCAAGATACAATTTGGATATCATTTATCTGTCTGGTCTTGAAGTACAAGTGTTACTTGCTAAAAAGCTGATCTTGGACATAATCGAAGCAAAGAAAACTGACGTGTTGTACAAAAGCATTTCAATTGATCTTTTGAAAAGAGATTTGATCTTGACAAATAGAAAGGAAGAGATAAGCTCTATCATGTACAGACATGGCGTCTTTATCCAACTTCCTCCTTTAGGCTCCGATGAAAACTTGATTCACATACAGGGGTCCTCCTCAGATCTAATTGAACGTGCCATTGTTGATTTCACATCTCTGGCCAATGATTTCTTCTACACAAACATTTGGTTCCATAAGAAACACACCATTGAAAACAGTGATCTTTATGAACCTGCTGATCTAAATGCAAACAGCGAAGAAGTTCGTGAACTAATATCAAGAATATCGATTGCGTCTAATGTCACAATATATGTGAATGCGGAAAAGGGCTCTTTTGAATTATGGGGTACACAGGAAAACATTTTGAAAGCCATAAAATTGTTCACAAGCTACTCAAGTCAACTATACACTGATTTCCAATGTGCCATTGAATTAAAAGCTGAGCTAGGATTAACCTACCACGAATTTATCAGTGGTAAGAAAAATGGGAAAATCTCCAAGATCATGAATAGCTTTGAGACTTCAACCATCAATTTTGAACCATTAAATGATTACAGCTTACTCGTTTGCCTAAAATCACTGGATTTCAACGATTTCTTTAACGCATATGATCAATTACAAAACGAGTTCCCTTCAGAAAGCAGGTTTTACATCCCAGAAGCTTTCCACAGACAAATCATCGGTACTGGTGGTTCACTAATTCAAACGATCATGCGTAAATATAACGTGTTCATCAAGTTCTCGAACAGTTACGATTTGAAGAATAATCAGAAGAGTCATGTTAGATTTGATAACGTCATTATTAGATGTCCTTCCAAGAACTCATCCAATATACCGTTGGTAAAGAACGAGTTAAATCATCTACTGTTGAACAATGAGAACACGACATATTTTAGCACGTTCTTGAAAGTTTCAAGAAATCAGTTCCGTCTGTTCAATTTTGACAAGATTCAACAGATCGAGAAGAAAACATCAACTTTTGCTAGATTTCCAAGTTCAGAACCACAAGATTTCGCCATGGTGGAAATTTTGGGGACTGAGAACCATTCAATCAATTCTGCAAAACTATTTGCTAATGAGTTAGCAGAAAGTTACGAGTTCAAGATCACCTTTTCTAAACAGTTTAATGATGTCATTAACGATTCAAATGTGTCATACATTGAAAAGATCAAAATACCATTCAAGATTTTGTACAATTTTGAGATAATGGGTACTGATAAAAAGACCGATCAGCTAGTACCATACCATTCAATTATTTTGTCGTACTTACCAGAAAGTGATCTATTCTTAGAAGATGCCATTGCTGCCCTAACGGGCTTTTTACGTGAAAATGAATTCATCATCATGGATAGAGGCGAGTTGTCTAATAAGGACTCAATCATCCAAGGTACAACATCTATTTATACCCAACAGCTAAGTAACTACCAACAGCAAGCCCATATTTTCAACCAGCGTCCTCAACAGCACCAGTTCCAGAACCAAAACCAGCGCATAGGTCATAATGGGTCTGCTGAATCTTATGATGCTAAATTTGCAAAATACCCACAAGGTGGTCCACCTCAAGGGCATGGCCAACAGTCTTATCAAATATCACAAACACAACTTCTATACCAATTGCCAAATGGCCATCATGACAGGAAATTAGCTTCACAGCCAACGATGCTACATCCTTCATTGAGTCCTGACTTGAACCAACAACAGCAATTCATAACATACCAGAACCAAGCATTAAAGAAACGCCCAGTGACGCATAATGGGTACGACAATGCTGTGAATGATGCTGGTAAACAGCAATTCTTCCAAAGAAGACCATATTGATACCCATACCACAAAATCTCACTATGCATCCTTCATGATTTATTGTACTAATTCTGCTTTTTTTCTCTCATGTTTGCCATTTTCATCTACATATGTATACATAGCTTCATATCATCTTTGCTTCTCATCATTTCAGCACAAATTCACACTATAAAACAATCTCATGCTATACCCTCATGGTCTTCATTGTAGAGCGATTTGGTCAGGGCACTTACGGCCGAAATCAAGCTGATCAGCTTTTTTTTTTGTTCGCGGCAGCTCTTGGATAATCAGTTTAGGAAGCGCCGGCTACTACAAAACATTGGCTCTTCACTGGCTTGATCCCTCTGAACCAGAACAACCAGGGCGGAATTGCTAACGATAGTGGAACTCCATTGCCAAAGTCCTTTTCTAATAGGCTATTGCTTTTGCTGATACACAAGAGGATAGCTGGCGTCATTACTCGTTCACAAGGTGGATGCTTCTATATCAAAACAAGCGCTACTAGCTAGGTTTTCAAATCAAAGCCAAGTGATCTACAATAACAACATCAACAGGTGATAATAACAATACACTAATATAACTTAATATATCGAGATGGTAAAGGAGGAGTCCAGGGAAGAGGTATACACGCGCATTGGCCAGAGGCCAGCTACTGCAAAGCCCGCTTCCAAATACTATACAACAAATAACAGACTGAAGGTTATGGCGGTACTCTACGTCCTGATATTCATATCATTCGCTGCTTTGCAGACAATTGCTATAGCTTTCTTCACTAGAGGTTTTCTTTTATCGAGACAAGTGCTGGATAATCACTCTAGTCTCAATGATCCAATATTCAATGGGCAAGTACAAGAATTGAAAAATTTCGATAAAGCCGTCATAATAATCATCGATGCCCTACGATTCGATTTCACAATACCCGATGAGGAACACCAAAGTTATTATCGTAACCATTTTGTTACACCATATCAATTGTCTCAGCAATACCCAGAGAACTCGGTGTTGTTGAAATTTATCGCCGATCCACCAACAACAACATTACAAAGATTGAAAGGGCTAACAACGGGTTCCTTACCAACTTTTGTCGATGCTGGATCTAACTTTGATGGTGATGTGATCCATGAAGACAATTTCATCAAACAATTTGGTCATAACAATAAGACTATCGCCTTTGTTGGTGATGATACATGGCAGGCTATCTATGGTCCATTCTTAAACATATCGTACCCTTATGATTCTTTGAATGTATGGGATCTACATACAGTTGATAATGGTGTTATGGGACATATGCTTCCTTTGTTAGATGGATCTGAAAATTGGGATTTGTTAATCGGACACACTCTTGGTGTTGATCATTGTGGCCATAGATATGGTCCAGATCATTTCGCTATGAAGGAAAAACAACAACAGATGGACGCTTTTATCAAACAAGTTATCGAAAAGCTTGATGACAGCACTTTGTTGATCTTATTCGGGGACCATGGTATGGACCGTACAGGGAACCATGGTGGTGATTCCAAAGATGAATTGGAAGCTGGGTTATGGCTTTATTCCAAACAGAAATCATTTGCGCCAAAGGACAAAACCTCTTATAACATTTCAAACGGCGGTGAAAATTACAGATCTGTTAATCAAATTGATCTTGTCCCAACACTGTCTCTATTGATGGGATTACCGATTCCATTCAACAATTTGGGGGCTCCAATTGAAGAAGCTTTCAAGACACCAGAATCTTTTAAATTGGCAAACTACTTGACAATGGAACAAATTCAGAGATACAGGTTCCATTCTGACTCATTGAAAGACGATGAAGAGATTAATAATAGATATAGAGAATTGAAAGAGATTTGGAAACAAGGCGATCCAAAGGGGACTTTCAACAAACGCGTCTCGGATTACCAATTTTCCTCACTAGAGAGATGTAAGGACCTGTGGGCTAGATTTGACTTACTAAGTATAGCAATTGGTATCATACTATTGGCTATTTCCCTCGTTTTACTAGTCATCTACTCCAAATTGATACCATCTGTTGTGATCACACAATTGACTGAGGAAATTGTCCCAGCTGTTATGGCTATGATTTGTATCTTTGGTGTCATTTTCGCTGCAATTTCTGTGATTTTGAAACCATACTTCTTAAGTCTTTTATGGTTCACCTTACTCGGTGTTGCTATTGGTATCATCTTTGGGTTCTTAGTTCCAATTCTTGACCGCTATACTTTGAAATGGCTATTCATGTCCTTAATGGAAAAATTTTCTGGGTTGTGGTCATTGGTTGCCCTTGTATTTATGGCGCTACATGCTGCATTGTTTGGATCAAACTCTTTCACCATCTGGGAAGATCGAATTGTGAGTTATTTCTTGATCACATTTGGATTTTTGGCAGCCGTGAAATCACTTGATGCTCCAAAGAAAGTCGATAGAGTTATGGGTGTATACCACTCTGTATCATTCATGGTCACAACTAGACTTGTCACGTTGATCACTATATGCCGTGAAGAGCAAGGAACTCAGTGTACGCCTTCCTTCAAGATGACTTGGCTGATCATTTTGGGCCTTTTCATTAATGCCTTCTTCATGCCTTCATACATCAAGGCATTTTACAATATCACTTCATCATACCACAGCGCAGCCCCTCTTTGGGTCACAATGTTTAAGATAATGCTTTTGATGACCGCATTCTATTGGTCAATTGAATACTTGGAACACAACCAGTCAGACATCTCCATTCCATTTATACAAAACATGGATTTGAAGTCGCTACATTTCCTCAAGTACACCTTAGCAAGAATTATTGCTGGTATCACTTTAATTGCTGCCAACATTGGGTGGTCAAGAGGTCCTTTATGTGTGAAGTTGGAGATCAATAACACAGAAACATCAACAAGAGAGGCCTGTATTCTTGGTTACCAAAACGTGTATGGTTCTCAATACTTTTTGCTTGTCATCAATTTCACTGCGGCAATCATGCTCTTTACCAAACCTTTAGGTCAACTGTCTATCTCCGGGCTAATATATCAAATACTTTCCTTATTGGAGCTGGTTGATATTCTTGGTGTGAGAGCCAACCTAATCTCTCCAGTCGTCTTGGGTCTACTTGGTTATCTCCACTTCTTCAGCACTGGTCACCAAGCTACAATTCCTTCGATTCAATGGGAGATTGGGTTCTCATTAACAGAAACCATTACATTCCCATTCACGCATATGGCAATTGTTTTAAACACATTTGGTCCATTCATTATAATTGCCATCGCCGTATCATTGATAACATTATGGAGAATACCTCCATCACCAAAACCAATATCACTCTACTCTAAAATCATTGAGAACTGTGGGACTTTGCTTATCTACGAAACCCTTGTCACTCTAAGTGCTTTAATATTTGCTGCTGTTTTCAGAAGACATTTAATGGTTTGGAAAATCTTTGCTCCAAGATTCATGTTTGCTGGTTTAGTACTGATAGTGATTAATGTTGTGCTCATCGCTACCACTATCGGGTTCTGCTGTGGGAGATTGATCTTACAGATTCACAGAATCTTTTGGAAGTGAATACTTCTCAGTTTGACCCACATAATATCACAAAAACAAAAACCATGTATAATACAACTTTGTACACTACTTATTTATAGAATAAACAACAACGTTTCACGACTCCAGTTCATGTAGCTTTCATCATTCCATGCTATGGTCAATTTGACTTAGAAAGTCTTGATCGTCTAAAGTAGAGTGAAGGCCAAATCCGACGTCATCGATCATATTCATGTCATCTGTCGAGAAAGCAGGTGGAGCTTCAACATATTGTAGCTGATCAGGCACACTTTGAGCTGTGGAGTCTTGTATGTAAGGTTGGTTCGTCATGACGAGGTGATTGTTGGAAGCTTGTTGTTCAGCCGCTTTTTTCAAGTCTTCCCAGTATGTTAGGGGAGCTTCTGCAGAGTTGTTATTGATCTTTGGAATAGAGCGTATGCTGTATGACTTTTCGTTCAGGTTCTTTTTGGTGACCTCCTGGAATTTTGATTGGATGGAATCGATGTTGGAACTGTCACTATTAACATATGTGTCGCTCAATTGGGTTGAAAGTTCTCGTATCTGCACATTTCCGCTCTTTTCCTGTGTGTTCTCATATTGAGTCTTCAAAGATTCAAGCTCTTTCTCCAGCAGTTCTGCCTTTTGGCGCATCAAGTTGATATTTCCAAAATACAGCTCATCCTTGAGTTCGCTAATGTTCTCCTTTGGTGTTTGGAAATGTGCAAATGGTTTAGGTTTGACAATGCTATCAGCATGTATCCATTTATCGGTCACATTCTCTATCAGCTCTTGATTCAAAATAAATCTATGTGTGGCAGCAGAACGGAATGACATCACATCCGCTTCATCGTGAAGTCCTCCAGCTTCATCTTCTTTTTGTTTTTGAGCTTGTTGAGCCTGTTGCGCTTGTTGAGCTTGCTGCTGTTGAATGTGTTGTTGGTAGATCTTATTTCTACGCTTCTGTGTTGCTGGCTTCACCATGGTGGTCTAGTGATTGAATGGAATAAGATCAGGGTGATTGAGCGTAACGATACCTCTTGCTGTGTAATATTATGTTGATTGTTTACTTGGGTCAAGTATATGTATCAAGTCGCGATTTTCCAATTTAGCACTTGGGATTACATAAGCCAATTTGAAATATCTACTATCTACTATCAAGCTATCAAGTACTATCAAGTACTATCAACTATAGTATATATACTTACAAGATCGAAGTAAAAGCAGTTTGGACACGATACATTACCAGTGCTTGACTGAGATGATATGATCACTGATGGCATTCAAGAGCCTTTTGAGCTCATGTCTAGAGATATTCTCGCGAACGATTATGAGCTCTATTGGTGTTTTACCATTGAAGTACTTCAGCATTTTATGGAACAGTGCTGCAATCTCTGGAGGTTGACCCTTGATACATTTACTGATCCATCTCCTTTCCACAGCAGTTGCTCTTTCTGGATCCAAAAGTATAGTATCCTCTTCTTCTTCCTCCTCGACATCAACCTCTTTGCCATTGAGTATGATTTTGCTTTCACTTAGAGTACTATCATTATCAACCATAGTAGTATTAGCCGTGGCATCCTTCCCTGTGTTATCAGTTGAGATGTCTGTAAATTTACTCTTGTCATTCTTGCGTTTGGAGATACCTTCCTTTTCTAGGTCTTCCTCAACAGCAAATTTGATTCTATTCGAGATTTTCAGCCAAACAAATGTCATCAATTGGGTGACATACCCATGTCTGATCAGCCAGGCGAGTGCCTCAAGATATATGTCTTTGTGATCCTTACTTGGTATAATGGCAGAATACTGTCTTGGCTTAGAAGACGATATCAGGGACAAGAAAGAAGGAAGCGAGGGAAGAGAAGGGTATTCTTGCCTAAACTTGATCAACCCTAAATCAATCTGCTCCATTGGTGCCATTGGCGATACAATGAAAACGCTTTTTGTCTGTAGAGGTATGATAGCTCTGGCTCTTCTCCAATAGATCAAGTGATTAGCAAAAGACACCATCTGACCAGCGTCCAGTTGATTAAGCATAGAAAGCTTGTTGAGTGACATCATTGGATGTATGTTTCTAATGAAGGTAGCCAGAGGACTATAAGGTTCCAGCTTTAAGTCATTGATGATCTTTTCTGGGGTGTCAAGCAACAACAATGCCATATGCACCATGTTTGTGCTCTTTTCTTCATCGTCAAACTGCGTAGTTGAAGATAGATAAGATCCAGGAATAACAGGTGTAGTCTTTGGCAGGAGCTTACTGAACTGATTCTTAATTGGTATCTGAAGTGAGATCAGTTTATCGTTGATCTCAAGGTTGGCAATACTTGAGGTTGATATCGAATCATAGCACTGTGAGATAGCCCTCGCCAATGATGATTCTTCATTTAGCTTCCTGTAAAGCTCATACGTTGAAAGATCCTCATTCTTTTCCTTGACCCTTAATATGGTTTTCACTTGATCCCAGACGTAATTAGATTTCGCCTGTTCATATCGTAGAGCCAAACTGAGCCTGGAGACGATATAGTGAAACATTTCATCAACTCTGTAGTTGTACTCGAAGTCGGGAGGACTCATAACAAAGACAACATGAAACATTTCCATCGAGTTATCAAGATCTTTTGTCTCCAGATCACCCCCTTCAACAGCATGTTCTGATGTAACATCATCGACAGCTGTCTTTTCGCTGTTGATAGTGTTGACTGTATCATCTGCACCTTCACCATTCTCATCTTTCAGAGATGTAGTCTTGGACGCATGTCTTCCAGATGTTCCTGAGTGTTTAGACTTATCATCCTTTTTTGGCTTTGAGCTTCTCCATAGCCCTTCATCATTCTTATGTATCGGAAGTCCCAAGAAGGCCATATCATCAACTGTCATTTCAAATCGACTGTTACATAACTGTCTTGGAGGTGTAACGAACTCACTTATGAACTCAGGATCAAAACCAAACACTTGCTCGGTCTTATTCTGCTGATGATGTGCTGGTAGGGAGTTTACCTCTGAGTTATTTGCTGATCTTCTATGACCACTTGAGGATACCGATCCTCTATTTCGCTTCTTGTTCTTGTGACGTTTATCTCTGCCCTCTTTCCTCTTGTCTCTCTCGTCAAGTAAATCTAATAGGGTCTGCCCTGTAGTATGTGCACCATTGATGATCCTAGGCAGATTGCTGCTATTGCTTGAGAATTGGGCATTACTGGGTCTCAGCAGTTCCTCATCGCTTGAGTCCATGATAGAACTATCAGTGCTGCTACCATCTGAGCTCAAGTCATCTTCGTCAGGTTTGAGTTTCACTGAATTGAAGGTATCATCTTTCTGTCTCGGTGGATAATGATGGATCAATTGAGGACCATTGTGAGTGGATATAGTCAACAGAATCCCCTGAAGACAAGGATTGGGTAGGTAGAAGCTCATGGGAAAGATGTACTATGTATATGTATCAAGTCACAATGATAGCATACATAATGTTTATCTCAGAAGTCAACGATCCCACTTTAATATCTGTCAACACACCATGTGTCAATTACGTAGCATAAGTATATGAGTACAACAGGTTTTCTACAAAAAAAGCTGCTTTTCTTTCGTGAAATCATAAAAAATTATTATGTACAAGGCATGTGTATAGTGGAGTCACTCCACTTGGGTTATTGACTCAAGGTCGAAACTATCGACTAGTTTCTTTTGATCTAGTGATCTTTTCAACAATTTACCAAAGAAGGCAGATGCCACATCAGCATCACTAATAGCTTTCAAGATCTTCTCCTTCTTGACGGCATGTTTATCTAGTGTTGTTTGGAAACCGTTTTGGACTTCTCTGGCAGGGAATTTTAGCACTTTACGGCACTCTTTGGAAATTCTATTAGCATTTTGATGTGGATAATCAATTTCGTTAACCTGTAGCTTGATCTTCTTTGCGATATTTCTAGGCAAGGCTCTTGGGATATCCAAGATCAAGTATGCCAATGAGGCAACACCAACACCGATAGACAATGGAAGAACAATGTAACGTAAACTCTTAAGAGAAATCAACGAACCAACGTGGAAAACGCTATTCAACACAGTGGTTGTGGTTAAGGCACCAGAAGCAGCGTATAAACCAACTGAGTACGCAGAATCCTTATACACCAATGCTTTCTCTGTTGTCTCTTTGTTAACACCAAACACTGTTAAGAAGCTTTCAATCGAAGGATCGAAAAAGTCTGAGATAGAGACATTGTTATCAATAGTCTTACTAATTGTATCCTTACGTCTGCTGAACATAAGTTCTCCTCTGAAGACCTTCTCATTCTTGAAGTCTTCTCCTAGAGATTCTTCTCCAATGGCTCTGATTTGCTGAACACCTTCCGTAGTTTTAACACGAGCATATTCCTCACTATGATCAACAGAGTCCAAGACCATTCTGGTCATGGCACGTTGTGTTTCCAAAGTGTAGTCAACAATATTCAACAATCCGGAAAATGGAACAACTGGATAATCACCAACACTGTCTAGGATATTGTTGATATTACGCTTTGTGGTATCATAGACGTCTTGTGCGGTCTTCTCAATCAAAGTATCAATCTTTTCATTAACTTTGACACTCTTTACCAAACTCTTTTCGTACACTGGTGACAAATTGTTTAATTGCGCAACCATCTCCTCTCTATCATTAAAGTACATTTTCTGATTGATGGATGCTAGGGTTTCAATATCATTCAACAACTTTGTGATATAGGTTTTCGCAGGTTGTAATTTGGAAAGAGCTCTTTTCTGTAGAACGAAATCTCTTAAACTGTTCTCCAAGTGGTCAAAATCAGGGTGAATACCTTCATTTGGGTTGTTGTTCCCATTGTCGCCACTACCTCCAACGCCTGGATCATCATCTCCATCCCCAGGCAAGTTATCAACAACATCACCAGATGATACGAAATGCACAAATTCTCTAGCATCTTTATGCGTATCTGGGGATAATCTTTGCACTTGATCTAAAATTCTGGACATACATTTGTTTTTATCCTTGATTGTGTCAAATCTGTTGACAACAATAAAGATGAGCTTCTTTTCATTAGCGGCCGCAGCGATAAACTCCTTAGCGGACAATGTGAAATGATTTTCAGCACTGACAACAAAAACGACCAAGTCAATCTCCTCTTGTCTTGAAAAGACTTCAGTTGTTTGGTAGGAATCTAAGTTCAAACCTGGGGCATCGATGATTGCGATGTCGACAACCCCATTTTTCAAAAGACTTTGCTCTGCTGTTCTTCTGTCATTAACATAGACTTTCAAAATGGAATATGTGTCACATTCTGAGACTAGTTCTTCAAGGTCCTTTAGAGGGAAAACCTTATAAGTGGTTTCATTTTTAATATCATATGTCGATCCAATGGCGACAGCATGAACCTCTTCTATGCTGTTGTTCTCTCTTGCATCTATGACTTCACAGAAGACAGAGGTACATGGTTGTTGGTCTTCAGGTAGAACTTTTCTTCTCAAAAGAGCATTACAAAATGTTGATTTACCCGAGTTCAAATCACCTGTAACAAAGACTTTTGATGAAGTGTCATCAATTCTCTCTTTCAATGATAATAAGTGCTTGCTGACTTGGTAAATTTTCTCATCAAGTAACTGGCCTATGGCAGATTTGTCAAGTTTGGACACTTGGTTGTTATCCATTTTGATGTTCAACTTCAAAATCTTTAAATCGGAATGTTGGTCATTTTGTAAATCATCAACTTGTTTTTGGATTGATTTCACAGATTGTAGAGAATTTTTTCTGATCAAGGCTAGGTGTGCTTTTCTACTATTTAAAAGTTCGTTTGGTAAATCATGAGTTGGGTAGAAAATAGGTCTTTCCTTGTTCTCACTTTGCAACTCTCCCAAAATCTGCACAGTAGTAGTAATTGATCTGTCCAACGCCACACGATTATTGTTGTATTGTAGCTGTGAGATCTGAGTTTTAAGGTGACGATCATTTGAAAAGCTTCTTGTATGTGACACTTGGGCCTTCAAGTTGTCCTGACCATCAAAAACAGTGCTTCCTTCCAAGACACCTTCATCTCTCAAGTAGTTCAGCGTTGAAGCATGGTCTCCCAGCAAAGTTCTGACATCATGGCTCTCGTCGTCGTCAAAGTCCTCAATATTGACCTCCGGACCTTTCCCCTTGTGGTCTTTATACTCTTGACTCATCTTGGTAAAGAATATGAATGTACTAGGCGCTAGCGCTTTGTATTCGAATTAGTTTCCATCTTTTGCTTGATTCAAGTAACGCCATCTAGTTTGTTTGGTTTTGGATCCATCTGGAATTACGAGGGCAACAAGGCACGTGAATTGCCAGCTCGATGAGCCCCGGATCTAGTTCGGCTTTTTCTTTTCTTTCACACCTACATAGAAGCAAATCTAGTATAGAGAACCAGATTTGAGGTAAAAGCTTTTGGATGGAGCATAAGAGACTCAAGCTCGATTTTCCACAAAAGATGTCATTTAGAAAAAGAGGTGAAGTTATAGGAAGACCTGTTCCTAATGGGAGAATTCCCAGTGCTGTTCCAGGTCGTGGCGGTGAACCTGTCGCTGCACCAACAATGCCTAATAGAGGTGGACCAATTGCAGGTCCAGGTGTGCCAGGCAGAGGTCCTTTACCAGGTGGGTTACCACAGAGAGGTCCACCAGTGATGAACCAAATGAGAGGTCCTGGTATGACACCAGACACTTTGGCTAAGAAAGTACAAAATATGAGTGTTGAAGAGATTGTCAAGCATCCAGGTGTGAGACCTTCGTCAATTACATCACAGGCTACCGTATCCACTGGTAGTGGTGATATGGACAAGATTTTGGGACATCAAGGTCTTCCAGTTGGTAGTTTGATGCTCATTGAAGAAAGTGGCACTACTGATTTCTCCAGTGTGTTGATGAAATCATTTGCCAGTCAAGGTATTATTCATAATAGATTGGATCCTAAAACACCAAACACGCATGTCATTGTACTAAGTTCAAACCAACAATGGGGTTTGGAGCTACCAGGTGTTTACAAAGGTAGTAGTAGAGACATTAAGAAGAATAGAGTGATACAGAATGAACAAAAATTGTCCGTGCAGAATTTGTTGGATTCAAGTGAGAAACCAGTACCAAAGAAGTCATCTTCATCGTCATCTTCTAGTAAGCAAGACAATGATTTAAGAATCGCTTGGAGATATGGTTTAAATGACCCAAAGAAACAACAAGCCACAAACGTATTGGACAATGAGACGTACAAAGATTTTAATCATCAATTTGACATAACTAGTCGTCTAGTACCAAGCCCTACTGGTAATGAAATCACATATATCCCCTTAGGACCAAGTTTCAAGCCTTTGATTAAACAAATTGAAACTGTATTGCAAAGACACAAGACTAAGATTGTTAGATTGGTCATTCCATCATTTTTGAATCCATCGATGTATCCACCGCCATTGGCCACATCACAAGAAGCATTACAATTTGTTCATGGTCTCAGATCCTTGACAAGAAAATTCTCCAAACAGTTAGTCATTGCAATGTCTGTGCCTCTTGAGCTATACCCTCGTGAGTCATTACTTGTTAAGCATATTGAAAACTTGTCAGATGCTGTGTTCAATTTAGAACCTTTCAACCAAGATATGTTGAGATTATTGGAAAAGGCATACCAAAGCCAACCTACAAAAGTGCAACACGGTCTTGTGCACGTTTATAAAGTGCCTGTTTTAAGTGAAAAGGGTCAAATGTTGATCATGAAGAGTGAGTTTGCATTCAAGAATGGGAAGAAGAAGTTTGAGATTGAAGAATGGGGGATCCCTGTGGAAGATGAAGGGGAACCTCAGCAAACAACTCAGAGTATTGACTTTTAGGTTAGTTCTGTTGTAACGTATGAATAATGGATAAAATGTCAGACAGATTGTAGAGACTTTAGCCGGACTCCATATTTGAGAAGAGCGCAATATAGTAGAACAATAGACAGAGTCAAGGTACGTAACTACAGACTCCAGAGGTTCAGAGTCCAGATCTCTGTGCACTTACTACTGAGCTAAGCGATGTCCGTACTCGCACTATTCCCGATACAAATTATTCTCTTGATAGGACGTAACTTAAGATAGGCATTTAGCCAGCCGTGCAGTTCTTTGCGAGCGGTTTGGACTTGTGGTTGAGCTTCTTTCCACAAATATTTTGAGAACCTGCCGGATATTGATTCCGAGAGGAAAGAGAGGAACAATAGACACAATTCGGCCTTAAGTGAGCCCAAGCTCCAGTACTATAATGGTCGCCTAGTCTTTGTAGAGCTTTATGGGCTCTTTCGATACATGCTAGGGTCCTACGCTACTGTACGGTTGACAGTTACGTTGTGATCGAATAGATTAGTGGTCAGTGGTCACGTAGTTCATTAGCACAGCTGTTCAGCCTTTCAAATTAAGACTCAAAATTTCTCAAAATTGAGACACAACTTCGCTTTTCGGAAAAACCAGTTCCATACAATTTTGATTTTCAGTTTTTTGCTGTCAAATTTCTCCGAGCGTAAAAGAAAAGAGCGAACCAAGAATACGATATTTGTAACGCTGATCGTAGAGCTTGATATGGCGAAGACAGTTGTATTGAGTTTTGCTAGGCTAGTGGTACAATTGGTGACTATGAGCAAAGTGTTTACAGGTATTTTAGTGTGTCTCGTGGCTGTAGCTTCGTGAAGGTACCGGTTTTCCATGTCCCGGACATATAGGGAAGATGCAACAAAAGCCGTTTTTGTAAGATATTCTCTATCCAACACAACTGTGTAAAATGTTGAAACTTGCAATAATATCGCAAAACAAATTTATAGCTATAGCGGTGCTGGATAAAGTCCCGCAGAGCCATTATAGCCAGGATGTTACACAAACAGATATAAATACACCATGGTTCCCTCAGTTCGGTAGCATGGCTTTAAGAACATTGAGATACTCTATTTCTTTGATTAAAGTCCATTCAATTGAATCCACTTAATATTCAGATACAGCTCTCTAGCTAAAACCCATTGCTACATCACACATAAACACTATGCATTTCACAAGACAAGTCTTACAATTGGCTTCAAAAGCCCCAAGACCTCTACCAGTTCAGAAAAGAGTTCAAATGGCTTACGATTTACATATTCCAAACAAGACTGTCAACCCAAACTTGAACATAAGATCACACGAGCCAATTGTCTTTGTTCATGGTATTTTCGGTTCTAAGAAGAACTACCGTCACGATTGTCAAAAGATCGCTAATGTCACACATACTCCAGTTTACACTGTGGATTTAAGAAACCATGGTCAAAGTGTCCATGCTATGCCTTTTGATTATGAAACCCTTGCCCAAGACGTTGCTGATTTTTGTGAGGATCATGGTTTGAAGAAAGTCAACTTGATTGGTTACTCATTAGGTGCTAAGATCTGTATGTTGACCATGTTGAAGAACCCAGATTTAATTAGAAGTGGTATTATTATTGATAACTCCCCTGTTGAACAACCACATATTGAAGTCTACTTGAACATGTTTGTCAAGTCGATGATCCACGTTTTAAACAGCACTAAGATTAGAGCTGATGATAAAGATTGGAAAAGCAAGGCTAACAATGCCATGAAGAGATATATTCCAAACGGTGGTATTAGAGATTACTTGTTAGCCAATTTGATTAACAAAGTTCCAAAAGGTTACAAATCACCAGTTATTGATTATGATGATGGTTACATTCATTTCCAAAACCCAGTTCGTCATATGACTGAAGTTGCTGTGCGTAACGTCTCATCATGGCCAGCTGAAAGCGTTGAAGGTTTGAAATTTGAAGGTCCAGTTAAGATTATCAGAGGTACAAAATCCGATTTTGTTGACAAGAAAGGTTTGGCTGCCATTGAAAAATACTTCCCAAACCATACCGTCTCTGATATCAATGCTACACATTTCATCTTGAACGAAAGACCATTGGAATACGCTAGAATTGTTTGTGATTTTATCAAGACCAGTAGATTCAGATCGTTGCAAGAACATTTCAGACACGTTGAAAACTTTTCTGAAGCTGAAATCAAGGCTAGAAATGCTGCTCATCGTGCTAAGCAAGACGAAGCCCTGCGCCAAATGACTCCATATCCTTCTACAGCTATTGCATCAGTTCCAGATTATGACTTCTTGAAGAAAATCGACTTAGCAAGAAAGGAAAGAGGCCATTTCCAAAAACCTGTCACTGTTTGAACAATATTTCAGCTCTGACACATATTCTACGACTTTAACGACTCTATACAATTCAACTTAATATTCGATATACACAACTAATTTAGCATACTCACCATTAGTAGATAAGTTTATTTATAACTCAATCTGTAAATCTAGAAGAAAGATAGCCTCGCTTTCTTTTTGAGAAGGGCCCATGAGTGCCCGAACCACTTCCCGTATCTTTGCTTTTTGGCTGTTACGGGACACAAACGTATAGCGTTATGACATAATTTCCATTAAACATGTGTCAAAACAAAAGTGATGAGTGTTTAGTGTATTTGCGATTGTGAAGGTATAAAAAGATGGTGGTTTCCATAAATTTGTGATAGGGTTCTTATGACGACAGTGAACTCTATAACACAATAGTCGGTGACCTAATCACAATGCTTGCCTCAAAAGTTCTAAGACAAAGCGCTTCCTCATTGAAGAATGAATTACCACATCGTGAGACCATCAAGATGGCTTATGACTTGCACAAACCTAGAAGCACAGTTATTCCAAAATTGAATCATTCACCAGAAGAGCCAATTCTTTTCGTTCATGGTATCTTTGGTTCCAAGAAATCATATGCTGCTGATTCAAAGCTCATCGCAAGTGCTACACATACGCCAGTTTATACTTTGGATTTAAGAAACCATGGTGAAACCACACATGCTCAACCATTTACATATGAGACACTAGCCGCTGATGTGAAAGAGTTTTGCAGAACACATGGCTTGAAGAAAGTGAAACTAGTTGGTTATTCACTGGGAGCCAAGATTTCAATGCTTACTGCTCTTCAGTATCCAAACTTGGTGAGATCAGCTGTCATTATTGACAATGCACCTGTGCCACAGCCATACATTCAGATGTACATGAAGCAATATATCAAGAGTATGAAGCATGTTTTGAACGAGGCTCAGATTAGCGCCGATGATAAAGATTGGAAAAATAAGGCATCTGATGCCATGAAGAGATTCTTACCAAATGGTGTTGTTAGAAAGAACTTATTGGTGAACCTAGTCAACAAACCACCAAAGGATTTCCAATCACCAGTGGTTGACTTTGATAATGGTAAAATCAATTTCTTGAACCCAATCGAACATATGGAGGAGATGGCTGTGAAAGACGTTACCGATTGGCCAGTGGAGGCTACGAAGGATTTGGTGTTTAATGGACCTGTCAAGTTCATCAGAGGATTAAAATCACCATTTATTAATGATGAAGGTATGAAGGCCATTCAAAAGCATTTCCCAAATAATGAGTTCACTGACGTCAACTCGAGTCATGATATATTGGACCAAAGACCTTCGGAATATGTTAAGATCATCAATGACTTTTTCAACTTGCATAGATACGAGTCAGCACCAGATAGTACAATTTTGGGATACAAACCAACACGTCAGACAGAGGCTAGACTATGATCTAGTAAATCTGTTTTGATTATACACTGCTGGTACAGTTGCTTTCGCCTTAAATATATATACTTTTGTTTCCATTCAATATTCTATTTACATCTATATACACATTTCAATGTCGGTTCAACGTCAAAACCTCGTAACACTTCACAATTTTTGAACATGGTATTGCTTTAATCTTTCATCACTTACATCACTAGGACTTTCCACCACTGGATCGATCCCATTTTGGGTCTTTGGGAAGGCAATAACATCCCTAATACTTGAGGCACCAACAACCATGGCCATCATTCTATCGAATCCAATGGCAAGCCCACCATGTGGAGGACATCCTAGATCTAAAGCTGTCAATAAATGACCAAACAATCTATCTGGGTCTGGGATTTTCAAAATCTCTTGCAATATGTATCTTTGTAAAATAGGATCGTGGATTCTCACTGAACCACCACCGATCTCAACACCATTGATGACAAAATCGTAATGTTGACCTCTAGCCTTTAATGGATCTGTTTTCAAATAGTCATAATCGTCAAGTTTCACCATGGTGAATGGATGATGAGTTGATTGTATTTGATCGTAATCGTACTCTGGATATTGAGTTTTTTTCTCTGAAGAGATTTCAGCAGGACTGAACAGCGGGAAGTCTTCGACCCAAGTAGCAATGAATTTGGCCTGAGTTTGCCATTTACCAGGGAAGCTTTGAATTGCAAGTTGTCTTAATCTTCCTAATGGCGTTGGATTCTCGTACGACAGTTTAGCACGAGTAGAGCCGACAACCACATCACCAACTTTCAAGTCCCTGAAAAACTCTTTCTTCATACCTTCCAAATCATGGAGCTCTGCCATATGTTCGAATTTTAAATGCCATTTATTTAGATCTTCTTCTGTCTTGATAGGCACGATGATTGGCTTTCTATTCTTATACTCTTTTTCGTCAAAAATTGCTTTAGGCAGCTTGCCCTTGTCATCGATGGCATCTTCTAAAATCATCATCTCAAAAACAGGGAAGTCTTTGTGTTCGATAGCAGTTGCATATTTGCTCATATCATGGATTGTCAAGAAAGATCTCAAATCAGGCTTATCAATACCATACTTTGAAAGCGCTTCATCGTAAGTCATATGTGGGAAATTTTCAGACTCTTCAACCGTAGACACTCCATTTCGAACTCGAAGTGGCTCTTCAGCGTGTTGTTTGAAAACTGACGCTATAGCCAATGCAACGGTACGTTGTAACGTTTGAACATCTTGAAACGATGTCTCCAAATCGATTTGAGTAAATTCTGGTTGTCTATCAGCTCTCAAGTCTTCATCTCTGAAACATCTAGCAACTTGGTAATAATTCTTGACACCACTTGCCATCAACAATTGTTTGTACTGTTGAGGAGATTGTGGTAATGCATAGAATGAGTCCTTTCTTCTAGTAGGAACCAAAAATTCCCTAGCACCTTCTGGTGTGGACTTGAACAAAATTGGTGTTTCCACTTCCATAAAATCCAAATTGTCTAGCGTTTGCCTAATAGTTTTCAAAGCGGCTGCCCTTTTCTTCAACGTTTTCTGGTAGTATGGCAATCTCAACTGTAAGTACCTGTACTTTTGCGGGAAAGCATCAGGAGTTTCCTTCAAGCTTTCCAGTTGAGAACATAAAACATCACTAGAGTTCAATGTATAATATTCACTGATTTCTATGTCCCATCTCAGCGTTTCGTCAGTCTCACTTGCCTTGTGTCTTTCAACAATGGTCCCCTTGATGGACACACAGTCTTCCACATTAGCAGATCTCAAAATTTTAACGAGTTCAGGATCTTTTGTCATCGCTTGTGCCAAAGCCCCACTAAAACATCTTAACGTTGCAAACGCAAGAGTGTTACCAATCTTCTTAGGTTTTGTATCAATCCATCCCGATAGTACCACACTACGTCCGATGTAACCTTTGGGGTCTTTATCTATCAAATCAGCTCTAGTTGTCCAAAGTGGTGCATTGACTTCTAGTGTTAGACTTCATAAGTTCATTGTCTAGTTAACTTGTTTGGGACAACTCACATTTGTGCAATATGGCGGCTTTCGAAGGAAGCTCTCCTAGTGCAGAACTACTAGCTGACAAATGTCTAGCAGCACACGTTCTAAAGCGAGGGAGTCTCCTCAGCACTGCAACGGTAGTTCTCAGCATCCTTAACGTTAAGACAGTTGTATAGCGCTATATCGACATGATATTAAGGTACTACTGAACTTTTCATGTCCCGCGATTTGTGATTACGTTGCGGACACGCACTATTAATGGAGCCTATCATCGCGTCGGGTTGGACCTACAATTAACACTTTCTGATCAATACTCTCTTGCTGTTTCTATGCTATACTGTATCTATGTCCATGTCATCTTCGCTCTTGTCCTCTGGGGCATCTTCATCAATGTGATCAAGCACCTTGATAGTTCCATCCATCGCTATGGCAACCATTGTCTTTTCGAAAACATCAATCTGTAAGACTGGTGATGATGGTGAGATCTCTATTGTTGATATGATACTCTTACTTTGTAGATCCCAAATAACGATGTCACCTCTTTCGGATCCCGAAGCTCTAATCAAAAAAAGTGTTAGTAAAGTCAGACATTAATAGCATTTGTAGTTTCAACTTACATTAATGGGTTGTGTGAGGCAGTTATGAACCTACTGGCACATGTGTACTTTTCTGAAAGCCCAGTTCCTCCTTGGTATGTTTTCACCACCTTGTTGTTCATGTAGTCCCATAATCTGATTGTGTTATCCAAAGTTGTGGCTAGTAAATAATTCCCATTTGGTGAGAATCTAATGTAGGACACAGGAAAAGAAGAGCCACCTTTATCATAAATCAAGGTTTTCAAACATTGTCCTGATTCGGTATCAAATAGTCTAATCAACCCATCATAACTGGCACTTGCAATGATAGTTCCGTCCCAACAAAGGTCAATTGACGATATAGGATCCGAATGAGCACTAAGAGTTTTCAAACATTTCCCATTCTGTGCATCCCATATTCTTATCGCTTCATCAGCACTACCAGTGATCATCAAATTCCCCTTATAGTTGAACTCAACGCATGTGACATGGAAAGTATGGCCTTCTGATGTAGACAAACATTCACCAAACTCAACATCCCAAATCTTCACAGTCATATCATCTGACACAGAGGCCAAATGACGTGAGTCCGGCGCCCATGCTATGTCTGAGATACCTTTAGTATGAGAACTCAATGACCTTATAAACGATCCAGTCTTCAAGTCAAATAATCTAATAGTAGTATCTGATGAGGCTGTCGCGAAATAAACACCATTTGGACTGATCTTTATCGTGGTGCTCTCTTTCTTGTGCTGAGAGTTTATCGTGTATCGCACTTTGTAGAGCTCTTGTCTATCCTCTGTCTGTGTCATTATCTGTGATCTGGGGTCCTTTCCTGTTTATATCAATGTGTTTTGATTCTTTGATTCTTGATATGATGATTATAGGAGACCAGTTTTAGATTTTCATGGCTCCTGGTACGAGGCACAAAAAGTGAATTTTGGCATTTTCAAAATACATAGATTTGATAGCTGTTAAGGGAATCGCCACTGAGAAGCATCAAACATCAACATTAGTTACAAGAACAGGAACAGCAATGGTGAGTAATTGGGGTGTGCAATTGATAAGAATAGTCTGATACTAACAATTGACATGCGAATAGGGCCTACAATTCATTCCATCATCAGCACAACCATCCGCCGTCAACAGCACAAAGTTTGGTGAGAGTGCACCATCAGCTCCAGGTCTACAAGATATATTGAGAACCGAAGAAGGGCCACTGTCGATAAGTTCTAAAGTTAACGACAGACATCCATTAGAAAGCAGAATCAGACAATGGGAAACAACCCAGCATGAATTGAAATTAGAACAATATAGACGTATTTTCGGTGCTGCTGAGCCAATTAAGAGAACCATGGAATTGAAGATCGTGGAAAGCACAGACTTCAAGCCATCTGCCTTGGGCAATGCTTCGAATCTTCATAGAGATATCTTGTTGAACAAGGACACCTCCATTGACTGGGAAGACATCTATACTGGCCAAGAAGTCTCCCAAATCAAGGACTTCCACTACGAAATGGAGAAGAAGATGGGTATATAATTGACAGTGGGAGTATGAGAATGAACAACGAGTCTAGATAATTGGATTTTATTAGTAGTTTGTAGTGATTTACATGCCGTCGTTTGTAATCACGCGCCAGGGCTTCGGTTTCGCGACCGAGAGCTTCACGGTTACGTTCTTTCGAATGTTTTTCTCACTGTCGAAAAAAGTTGAAAATTTTTATGAAATGCCGTAATGGAAAGCTACGAACAAATCGGAATCTTGATATTTCAACCTTTGAGAATTCAATAAGCAATAGCCTAAACAGCCTCTCAAGCAAATCTAATAATCGCAAACCAAGCAAACTTAATCAACAAGCTCAAATCGACATGTCTCAATCTCCCTCATTAAACTTCGGCCCAGCATGGTGAGTACAAAAATTGATGCCTCGAGATCTGTGTTGCCATTGGAAGCTCATCATTGAGGCTTCATTGAATTATCGCAATCATAATTCAGGGTTCATGATACTAACAATTCCCATTAGGATGCGCCCATCTACCACTAGAGGTTCTAGTCAAGAGAATAGCTCAGCTCCAAACTCCAGATCTGTTAGAACATGGGACTCACAAGACGCGCAAGAATCAACCACATTTGATGATTTGACATTGCAACAAGATCAACAGCAACAACAGCAAAATCTACAACAGCAAGAAGAATCAACTTTTGGAAACCAACATGCTCAAAGTTCAACCAGTCGAGTCTACTCTATCGAGGAACTATTGGCTGTTTGGCAAGAGATCCAGAATAAAATTCAAAATGGAGAATCTGTTGACGACTATCGTAATTTGCAACCAATTCAAGAATTAGTACAACAGATCGAAGAGGATAAGACTTTCCAAGGCCACTTGAAGAAAGATGACCCGAACTCTGCTGAAATTTTGGATAAAGTCGAAGGATTCACCAAATGGGCCAAAAACGAACCTTCCTCCTCTTCCTCAATTCCTAATGGGAACAGCAGCACCAACAACAACCTTACATCACGGTTGACCAATGACGGTGGTGCTGGTAGCCCATTTGTCAATCGTAGTGCGCTGTTCAACAATGACCAAGCGTTCAACTCGCCATATGGCGGTGGACAGGCTACGCTTGGTGTGACTCAACAAGCTGCCTTCTTGCAACCGGATCAGATCAAATGGTTCTACTTGGATCCACAGGGGAATCAACAAGGTCCATTCGACGGTGTCATGATGCACAATTGGTTCAGTCAAGGTTACTTGAACTATGAGTTGAACTTGAGAAGAGAAAATGAGTCCTATTATTATTCATTGGGTCAGTTCATAGCTCTCAGCAACAATGTTACCGCTCCATTCCTTGTTCCGCTACCTGACTTGACCGTTAGGGCTGCTCCATTCCAGCAGTCGTTGAGTTTTGATCAAAACTTGCCTAACTTGTTCCAGCAATCATTGTCGTTGCACCAACCTCAAGCGCAATCAGGTTTTGCTCAATTACAAGGTAACGCTCAACAAAATTGGATTGGATCTAATTCAGGTCGCTCGTCTCCATGGGTCAATCAATCAACTCTTGCACAAGA
>JAJLXP010000009.1:162946-183233 GCA_030674255.1 Hansenula queroliae | reverse complement strand
AAAAAAAAAAAAAAAAAAAAAAAAATCATAAATCATCTCATAGTGAGACTTCTAGCCCGTATAGTTTTATAATTTTCTCATATGTCGCTCTTTGGTGCTGGCGTATTTAAAGCTGCATGTCTGTCAGCTTTAACTATGTCTTATGGATGGCGTTGCTTTTTAGTATAGGCATCAAGTACCATAACAAACATACAAAACATTTCATAGCTTAAGCTTCCAATGTCGATCAGATTCTCCAACACAGACGTTTCAGCCACACAGGGCCAGAGGAAACAGGTAGAAAGCAGTCAGCCGTCTCCATATTTAAATAGTGTCCCAAGAACTCTACCGTCGCCTCCACCATATAGTCTTCAATCACAACACAATGGCAGAAGAGCTGAACCTACGAGAAAGACGACGCCTCAGCTTTCCCCATCCTTTACCCCACCAATCACAGCGCAAAAGATATCGCCTTTAAGCCCCTCCACTGGTAATCAAGGGAACATCCATCAAAATGCTCTAAAGCTTGGTGTCTGTATGAGCTGGATAGAACCTAGACCCGCAAGAATTTTGAACTATGGCCACCTTCAGGGATTTGATTGGGATATAAGCGATCCTCGACTCACTGGGAATCCTCGAAAGAAGCGATTTCGTGAAGATTCAAGGTTTGAAGTACACATTACAAAACCTTATACTACAGAAGTGCAAAAGCTGGATGATGTTGAGAAGGAGATATTAAATGCAAGAGAGCAGAGCTTGGCAGATCATGCAAAAGAAGGAGATAGTGCTGATGAAGACGGTGCTGATGAAGACGGTGCTGATGAAAACGGTGATGACGGTGATGACGATGATGATGCTGAAGAAGTTCAGTGCGTCGATGACGATGATGACGTTGAAGAAATTCAGTGCGATGATGATGATGATGTTGAAGAAATTCAGTGCCTCGGTGAAGAGGATGATGATGATGAAGTTGAAGAACTTCAGTATTCGATTATCATATAAATTTACCTTATCTAAAAATACATACTGGAATAGCTCGCAAAGTCTTGTAGTCGAACAATTCGCTTCATAATTTGTGGACAGTGGTAGTACTTCATAGTACAAGCTATATCTGTCATTTTTAAGTGTCAAATGATTACACAACTGGAGAAACAATTAGTTAGCATAGTTACCTCTGGTGTTGGTCATATGCCCAAGGTCATCGCTTGAGTCGCAAAAGAATGAGTGGTTTATACTATCAACGCACGATACTATTAATCTTCTCATGGCATGGAAAACAGTAAAAGGGAAAGAGAATCGGTCTTTTCTCATGATTTTTTCCGAACTGGAGTGTCTTGATACTTACGTAATCACCATAAACAAAGAACAAAGCCACAAAAATGTTGTTTACAGATTACTCATATCTTTCTTGTTTGAAGTGTGTCAATTCAGGTCATGCATTACTATGTACACATTTGAATCCAAGCTATGCTGGTGTATCTGGGTTGCCGTTCTTCCAGCTATTCCCAGAGCCCACTGTGGAAGGTAGAGCTGCCCATGAGAAACAGTCCTATTATCTTGAAGGATGTTTGAAACTAGTCAAGAAGAATAATGACCAACAATACCACGTCAAAGCTGATGGGTGCTTCAAGTATTTCATATACGATCCAGGAACAAAATTCATATCAATGGGTGTTTCATCTTCTGTTTTGCCAAATTGGGCGTCAAAGAAAAAAATTGATGGTTCTAAAGATAGTGAAGAGCATTGGGGGTATTCCATCAAACAGGTTCAATTTGAGAAGCTATATTATGATTTGTTAAAACACCCATTGGTCACTTTAAGAACACCACAGGCGCTTAAGAAAAAGGTCATTAGGGATATTGATTTGAGGAACGAGTTCCAGAATAGCTTCTTAGAATTGAGAGGGTCAAGATATACGGGACTTGAAAATAGACCTACAACGGATAGGGGACAAGCCATGATAGCAGGATATCTTCAAGGAGCAGCAGCAGCAAGAGTACCCCCACCTTCCAAAACGCCGCTAAGACCTACACAAGTCAATTCAATTGCAGATAGAAGAGTCCCAGTACAGACAGGGGCTAAAATCGTGAGAAAAACAAGTACAGGCAAGAGAATATTATCAGTTGAAGAAGGAAAAGAGCTGGATAGACGTCGTCAGAAGAAACGAGAGGAAGAGTTGAAGAAGAAAGAAGAAGAAGAACGACTTAAAAGGGAAAAGGAACAGGAGGAGCTTCGGGAATTGGAAGAACAAAGAATACGTGAAGAGGAAGAAAGAAAAGCTGCAAAGCTAGAGAAGGCCAGACTAAGGAAACAGAGAATCAAGGACCAATTCAAAAAGTATGCCACTAAAGGACTACAAATATTCACGAAGTCATCATCCAATGATACTACGCCTTCTCTTTAACCCTATGAAATACGACATATATGTGAAAAGAGCGGAAAATAGAACCAAGTATATACATTTAAGCTTCAATATCTATGATTGATTAAGTCTTTAGTGATGCTTTGTAGTTTGTCGATGTTCAGGATGTTGAGACTTTTACAAAGCTCGGAATATGAGTTTATTTGTGTGAGAATATTACTTTCATTGATGCACTCAATAGTTAATGCGATAGTGGTTGAGAATTTTGAGTAGTGAGGCTTTTACAAAGCTCAAGAGAGCTGTGCGAGTGAATTACACTGTATGCTGCTTGATGAGCTCTATACTTATTTTCTCGATTGCTCTATCTGTATAAAGGTCGTCAAAGGTAACTTGAAAAGGATTAAAGAATAGTAAGAGAAACAACTAAAAAGCAAAAGAACTACAATCAACAACATACATACCAGATAACACAATGACTGAACAACAAATAATAAGTGAAAAGGAAGCTAAAAAAGCTGCCAGATTAGAGAGACACAGACAAAGAAAGCAAAAAATCAAGAAGCAACTTAAGAAGCTTCAAAGGCTATATGTTAGCTCGGTGACGACCAACGGTGTGGTCTTTGATGTTGGTGGGTTTATAGTCCATGCAGGTGATGATGCTATAAGTATTGGTTATTGAAATTTGCAATAGCTCAAAAGAATAGATTATGACTATGGTATGATGGTTTGTGCTGTTAATCATGTATGCTTGAGCTGAATTTACATTGACTGATATCTTTTAATGTTACTCTGTAGAACCGCTGTTGAGAGAGGATTTAGAGACATTTACAAAAATGAGACGAGCTGTTTTGTCTATGAGAGAGGTACTTTTGTTGGATTTGTAAACATCTCCTCATATGTTCTCATATGCTTTCAAGTATCTTTATAGATGTGATGCCATATCTAGTATTGGGCAGTTGAACTCTCTGTAGCCATTAATCACCAACACACAAGAAGAACACAATGATCTATTATCAAGGCTTTGCCGTTGCCGTTTTCCAACGCCCTATTAAAAGACAAGCACAAAGAGCTGCTTTCGGCCCAACCTCATCAAGTACACCTCTTTTGGAGAAAAGCTCCACTAGACAGAACTTCACTCAGTTTGCAAACCAGAAGGAGCCACCTGTGGAGCCAAAATCAGTTGCATTTTCATCATCTGTCAAGAGTTTGGGAAATGCAAGAAGACGTTCTTTGATCAATATTAAATCAGAATAGCCGCTCGCGATTATTTGATAACTAAATTTGACACATAGACATATTCAGCGCTTAATAAATACTAAACTGATCGAAAACACTGTAGCTTTTCTATGATAATTCAAATCAGCTTCAATTGGAGTAGCTTGAACTTTCCTCATTAGTGCTTTCATGCTTAGTATTTAGAAGCTACTCACTGTGTACAAAAGTGATGATCTGCATTTTCTGTCATCTCAACACGGGTCAACAACAGACTCAATTTTAATCTAATCATCTCAAGCGATCATTGATGATCGACACATTGACTGACTCAAGTTTTGGACTGACACTGTTCTCCAGTTGGTTTTGAAGTTCTCTCAATGCGCTGAGAAAATGGGAGAGGTTTATTTGAAAAGAATATAAAAGAAGGGATGTTCCCTTGCAAAGGTTCGTTTCCCTTCTTCTCTTGATAAAACCAATTAGCCGCTGTACCACAGTCATTATACCATATTAATAAAGTATAGGTCAATTCCAAAGATGATATTCACAGAAAGATTTGCCTTATCATGCTTGCAATGCTCACGTTGGGACAGAGCCAACGTGTGTACCCATGCCATGCCACATGTTGATGAACAAGACAAGGGTGAGAAACCAGATTTCCAAATACATCCTGATCCAAGGTATGAAGGTGATTTGATTGATGTATTGGACTTTGGGTGTAGCGCTTTCAATGAAGGGGCCTACTGTCTCTCTGCCACTTTGAAGCCAATTGCTATTGATGGTAAAGGTAATGTTTTCGTCAAGATGGATAGTGTTTTCCAACTTTCAAGATACAATTTAGACAAGGAAAGATATGTTCAGAAGAATGTTTCATGGAGTGAATTACCATCGTGGGCCTATTCACAATGTGAAGGTTATCATGCTAAAAATTACATTTTCGGTTCCACGGTGGATGATTTGAATATTGGTTCCAGTTCCAAGAGTCTTCTTGGACAACCTACTCCATTCAGAGGCGCATTTACAAGAAAGGGCAAAGAGATTGCACTTGATCATGAGTTTCCGGAAATGCCTGCTGCTGCCCCTGATGCTAGAACAAACAATATTAGATTACGTCGCTCTAAGCTCGTTCAATCTCGTTTACTTCCAATCAGACATCCGAATCCAACATCTAGATTGAGAAACCCAAAGAACTTTACAAGTCGTGAGCCGCTTATTGAGATTTCTGTGCCTAATTTCGATAGAAGGGTTAATAATAGAAGACGTGACAATAATGTTTCAGCACCAGCTACGGCGCCATTGTCATCATCATCAAGAGGAATTCCAAGAACAAGTCTCAGCACCAGTTCCAATTCTGGTTCCAGTTCAGCGTCACTCTATGATGACCAGATTGTGCCACCTCCACGCCCAGAGAACCCACTAGCCGCTCAGCTCTCCATTGTTGACGCGCTACCATGGCAGTTCGAGCACAGACTCCAGATCCAATGATGATCCCATTTCCAGAGGTTTACGTGTCTGTCATCTGAGTGGTACTTCGTATAAAAGTCTCGCTGCCAACGTCTCAAATTGCCGATTATGTCAAACATGCCCCCCACGATCCGAGTGGTGTGCGGATGTTTAGTTTTGGAGGTTCCGAGATTGGCTGCTTTTTTCCTTTTTTGCGTTGTTTTTGTCCCAGTGGAAAACAAAGCGAGATGGATGCGTACAGGGATTCGGATTAAAGAACACGGTGGAAGGACTCTGTGGGAGTCCATGTCGGCTGGATAGGGGCGTCGTATAGCTGGGCTGCAATAGATAGAGAACAATTGGAATAGGAGGTAGTGTGATCTGTGATCTGTAGCAGTACCACTGGGCTAGACTTTCCCACTGGCTGTTACCGGACCTTTCCTAGATGCTGATTTTGTCCTTCGCGAGATTCGTTAATTTCAAAAAGTTCCATCCCGCGATTTGCAAACTGAAACCGATCCAATTTGGAAGGCATCAATTTTCATATAAGTACTTTACAAGATCCCGCATTCTGTCTTTCCACTCTCTTTGTTTCATTGTAATTGACGACGTGACGTGTTTCTTTGCCCCATAGACACATACTACAAACACATACACACACATAATAACATATATATGAATATGGATCAGAGTAGGTATTTCCTCGAGAACTGAAAGATATCGGTGTTAAAATAACTGAGTATTAACAAGCTGGAATTCTCATTTTAGAACTTGGGAACTTGCAAACAATAAGCAAACCAACAATGATCAAAACTTCGAAGAACTGGGTATTGCCTCCTAGACCAAGACCTGGTAGAAAACCTAATGCATCTAATGCATCTTCGTCTACATCACCTCAACCAACAAAGCCAAAGAAGAAGCAACAACAACAGCAGCAACAACAATCTGTGTGTAATGTTGAAACTGAATTACAAAAAATCAAAGATGAAAACCAATTCTTGAAGCTTGAACTATCGAAGCTAGTATCTGACTTGAGACAGCTACAACAACAAGCTCAACAGCAACAACAAAGACTACCGGAGGAAGACTTGCACAAGAAGAGATCACATTACGAAATCGAACAAGAATTACACACATACAAACCAAGAGCCACCTCTCTAAGCATGAGCATGGATGAAAGTGATGATGACAACCTTTCACAAAGCTCAACTCCATCGTTAATGTCCACTACATCTTCGTTGGAATCTATCCAAGAAGAGGCTTTGAAATTGGAAGACTTCCTAAGTAGCAATATCTTTGAAAACAATAGTATCTCCAATGGTCAAACTCAAGCCGTTATGGATTTACCAAAGATCAAATACAACTATGAATCTACAAATAATATTGAATTTGAGTTTTTGAAACAACATCAACAACAAGAACAAAAGATTTTCAAAGATGAGAATAACATGGATTCTTTCTTCCAGTGTGTTGTTAATGATGATATTGATGAATTGATTGAGTGGTGATTATATACAAAATTATTTTAACTTTACTTTTACGAATTATGTGGTGATAACGGAATTATATATACAATCGATATAAATCTGATGAATTATTTATGTCCTATACGAAACAATGTAGAGTAGATCTCGATTGTCGAGGGCATTGGCCTGATACATTAGTTCCAATTGATTGTCAATGCACTCCAGAGCTTGTCGGTGGAAGATGCTCATTGTCGACATTTGAGATTCGAGACATAATCCTTTGGCCCTTGTTGAACAATACGAGATAAAATCGAACCATTTTTTTTAAGATTTTCTTGTTTGCGGTTAATTTTTGCCGCGGAGTAAATAAAATTTGAGGTTTGGTTTTTGTAGAACGCGTTCGCGAAGAATCTGAGAGAACGCGCTTAACAAGACGCGTATAGAATCGATCCTAGAAGTGATGTTTATGTCTTTGATGAGCTAAATTATTGAGGTTTAGTGAAGATAAAAGATGTCACAAGATGCTTTTGATAGTGTGCTAGGGCTGGAGCTGGACACTCTCGAAAATAGTACAGAAGTACCAGTGATTGCACGTAAAAGGATCAATAACCTAAATGAACAGCATTTCTTACAAGTGAAAGGTTTACCATACTTGCGCAAGAACTGTGTAACGAAATTGGGTCCAAGGATACGTAAACATAAAGATGAATATAAGAACCTGACAAATTTGTTGAGTTTCTACCAATTATGGGGGCATCAAATATATCCTAAGGCTAATTTCAAAGATTTCTTGGATATGAGTATGAAAGTTGGTGTTAAATCTCGAATGGTCAAATCGCTCAGAGAAAAATACATCATGGAGGATATGCAAAAGGAAAGGGAATCTTTGGCAGTCCATCTGCCTGGTGGTGATGAGGAACTAGAAGATGCGGAATCTAGAGAAGAAGGAGAAGAAGAAGGAGATCAACAAAATAAGGAAAATCAAGACGATGAGGATGAAGATGATGTGGTAAGGACTACACAGAGAAGAGCGAATAAGATGTTTGTGGCCGAGGATGAAGACGATGAAGAAGAGGATGATTTGTATTCTGTTTCAAAAATACAGCCTGACGTGACAGCAGATGAAACTACAACTAGGGAGTCGAACCAAGATAATAATGGGAAGCCAGCTGATGATGACGATGATTTCAGTGACGACGATGATGAATTTGAAAACTTTTTCAAAAAATCACAACCACAGTCAAGACCTCAAGCTTCAACTCCGGCCGCCTCTACACTTCTTGTCAATGATGATGAAGAGATTCCAGATGATATAATGAACGAGTTGGCAACCACGGGAGGACCACAAGGCACGCAGAAAGGGAAAACCCAAGTAGATGAGGATGATTATGATGAACAGTTCCAGGATGAGCTGGAGCTATTGAAAGAGATTGGGAATTAATTGATAGATAGATTACATGCATGGCTTTCTCCGGAGTTGTACAGATAAGGCGTAGATAGATCAAAACGGATCAAAATGAACCTCCTGTATTGAAGGACAACAACTCTGTACAGAGAAGATGAGACTGGGATATCCAAGAGTCTTAGGGATGGTTGCAATCCAAGACATCACAGTTTCTTTTTCCTCTTCAAGTAGGCAACTCGATGGATATTACAGGAACTATTACCCAAAATGGAAGTATCCCCGATCATCTTATTACGTAATCAGCTACTGTGGCACATAAATTCAAAACTGTGGATGCAATTGAGCATTATTAATAATTCTTAACACCCAAAAGTTTGACTCTTCGGAGAGATTTTTTTTCATTTGCTCAAATCGAAACTGTGGTGGATCCTGTGGTTGGTGAACTAACAACTGTGGATACTAAGACTGTTCCCAAACTTATAAATACCCAGCAAGCCCACGATGTAGGCCATATAGGACTTGATTAACTTTTGATTATATACTATATTTATTGACACATATATATTTATCAACTTTTACGCATATCATACCAATATCACAATGTCCACAGCTATAAAGACATCTTACACTAACACTGACATACTGCACAAAAAGAGAAAGCTCGATGAAGAGGAGAGCAGTAGTATTGATCGTACTTATAGTGTTAGTTCCATAGACTCAGAGGTGGAACAAGTCATCAGTCTTGGTGATAAGTTGGATAACAGATACACATCATCGGATGAAGACGATGAGGAGCAAGAGGAACCACAAGCTAAGAAATTGAAAACATCATCACCACCAACTCAAAAGGCTGTTGTTATCAAATCGTTTGAAGAACCTTTTGCTATTGATCATAACTATCCTATCCCAGAGTTAGGTGAACATGAAGTACTCATTGAAAACAAATATGTTGGCTTGAACCCTGTTGACTGGAAGGGGAAGAAGTACCAATTTGGGATCTATTCATTCCCTTGGATCCAAGGTAGAGAATCCTCAGGTATCATTTCACAAAAGGGTTCAAAAGTCACAGGTTTCGAAATTGGTGACGAAGTGTTCATAGCTTCAACAAGTTACAGAGACTTGAGAACTTCAACTTTCCAAAACTTCACCATCTTTGATTCAAGACTCGTTTGGAAACTACCTGAAAACTTGGAGTTGAAAGAATGTAGTACCATTGGTGTTGGATTAATCACTGCAGGCAGTGTTATGGAAGAGTTGGAAGGTCTTGACCTTTTCGATCATAGTGAGCTGGAAGAACATAACCATGGTCATGATAGTATCTTGATTTGGGGTGGATCCACCGGTGTTGGTTCATATGTTATCCAATTGGCTAAGATTGCAGGTTTTAGCAAGATTATTACCGTTTCATCACCAAAGCATTCAGAGTATTTGAAATCTATTGGTGCCACACATATCTTGGATAGATTCAAGACCAAAGAAGAGCTCAACAAGGATTTGAAAGATCTTTTGGGTGAAGATGGTTTGAAAGTTGGTGTTGATGTCGTTGGTAAGGAAACATCGGACTTGGTCATTGGATTTCTCAACATTAATAGACATGAGGATGAAAAAAGAACATTTGTCGGTGTTGTTTCCAAACCTTCCAAAAATGTGGACCCTGCACTTTTAAAGGAGATTGATATCAAACAAGTCTTGATTAAAAAGTTCCATGAAAACTTGGAGTTTGGTGTAAAGTTGGTTAAGAAGACTACAAAATTCTTGACACAGGGGAAGATCAAGCCACAAAAAAATTTAAAGATTTATAAAGGATTTGAAGGGATTATTGATGGGTTGAAAGATTTGGAAACATTGGGGGCTAGTAATGAAAAATATATTGTGGAGTTGTAAGGTTGACATGAGGTGCTGTACTAGGACTGTTTTTTTTTTATACATCTTGAGTTGGTTAGAGGTTTTTGTTAGGTAAAATAAATTAATATATAAAAATACATATTCGCTTTGGTTCATGGAGAGTAAATGTAGTTCTTTAAGGTATGGAAGCACTTTGTTGAGTCCGAGGCGCTTTGGTCTATTAGATAGAAGTATCTACTATAGATTAGGTGTAAATGGCAAGCACGTCTCTTTACTATTTACTAGCCTAATTTTTACTTTCAAAGGCATCCAGTTCTTGTTCAAACACTTCTTTATCGACGCCTTCTTTCCACTGATACCTATACCCAGGGTGATCCTTCCGTGGATATTGTTGACCCTTACCATATATCTGTTCTCTAAAAGTTCCACCAGGAACCAAGTACTCCTCTTGCGCTAAACCTCTTCTTTGAAGTTCAGGTATGAGCAAATTCACAATGTCTTCAAAAGACTCAGGTAACACTGTGTATGCAAAGTTGAATCCATCAACTTATGCAACATCGACCCATCTCTCTAATCCATCCGTGATAGTTGAAGGTTAACCAACAAGTTTAGGTCCTGAACCACCAACTCTTATTTGGTCAGCAATCACCTCTCTTGTCCATTTGGTTATCCCTGGCACAGTTTTAGTCCAGTTTTCAATGAATGAAGTGATAGCATTGGATTTGACATCTTGTAACTCGGCATCCATTGGAATTTGACCAATGTTAAAACCTGACCAGCCGCTGAACAAAGCCTGGGACCCTTCAACACTAGTGTAAGATTTGTATTCTTCGAATTTTTTCCATGCTTCTTCATCCGTTTCAGCAACAATTATGGTCATTAGACTTAAGAATTTGATAGAATCAGCAGGTCTGTTGAACTTCTCCGTAGACAGTTGTTTGATTTTGGCTATACGCGGTGCCAGTAACTCTGGGGAGAACCCAGAGAGGAACACAACTTCAGCATTCTCAGCAGCGAACTCCATTCCCTTTGACGAAGTACCTGCTTGGATTATAACAGGTAGTCTTTGTCTTGAAGGTTGAGTAATTGAAGGGCCTGTAACATCAAAATGTTTCCCCTTGTGATTGATTTCTCTCAATAGCTTTGGATCAGTGAATACCTGGGATGATTTGTCTAGTTTCACAGCATCATCTCTCCAGCTAGATAGTAGCAACTTGTAGACCACTTTCGTATACTCTTCACATCTTTCATATCTTTCCTCGTGTGAGGGTAGCTCCGCTCCGTTCAATAAGTTTCTAGCACCACTTTCCAGATAGCTTGTCACAATGTTCCATCCTAATCTACCATTTGTGATTAGATCCAAGGTCCCCAATCTTCTTGACAAGTGGTAAGGCTCCTCACTGATAGTACTAGAAGTCATCCCAAAATTCAAGTTTTTAGTCACAGAGGCCATTATTGGTATGAAGTAGCTTGGGTCAGAAATTGGCCATTGAGCACCACTTTTAGCAACAGCATCGTAGTTTCTAGGACCATTGTACACGTCGTATGGGCCTAACACATCAGCAATGAAACAGGAATGGAATTTCCCACGTTCTAATTGCCAGTATTCAATTGATGTATAGAGATCGGTTGATTTGTCTCTTGGATGTGACCAGATACCAGCAGTTTGATGACCTGAAAAGCCCATCAAAAACGCATTTAGGATCAATGGTTTCCTTTCGTGTTTCTGTCTTTTAACTAATGTCATTATGTCAAATTCAATGCCTGAACAACAGTTTCCAATCAAAGAAATCGTGGCAACAGCCATCCATTGCTATTTATACCTATAAAGCCACATTCCATAAGTGAATTGGGCCATCTTGTAGTTACGCATGCATGCGTCCATCAATCCTGATAAGTGATAACAGATCAATACTTTGCTGATGTATTGTGATATGGCTTCAGATTTGAAAGAACCACAGTTTTTCCAACTATGCCTGAGCCGAGCCGAAACCCGAAGTTTAGATTGTACTTCAAATGAGACCTTTTTCAAACAAAGTAGCAACGTACTCCCCAATATTCAATACATGGTGTGGACTGATCACAGACCATCATTCTGCTGTTCAATCTCAACTTGTAAGTCTGTGTAATGAAGTTCTGCCGAAGGCTGAAGGTCGGCTTATTTCGATTACATAATCACTTTTTGTTACTTGGCCAAATCGTCAATTTTATCATCAAAATGTACCAATTGAAAGGGCTCGAGGATTTAAAAGGATTTCTCAGCTTCGTATTTGCTCCTTACGCAACTCTCATGGCGAAAAAAATACTTGATCAAATTTTGCATTTTCAAAAATTATAAGTTTTTGAATTTCAATCAAAAAAATATGTCTTACCATTTCTACAAAGTTGATAAAAATTTAAATTCTACACCCGGCTTCCGTATTCTTGACCTTTCCAGCAATCTAACTACACTATTACAATCATACTTTTCTCTTTTATACCACAAATAGCTAAAAACTTCAGTAAAAGAGCTTAAAGTGTGCTTTTTCACCATTTGAACGTAGAGGTCACCCTACCGAGAAGCAGAGCCATGTGCTAAAGACGTCAAAGATCGGTTGATCCGGGTTGTGTAGTGTAGAGGTTATCACCGTGGATTCTGATTATCTGTAACAGAACATTCCACTAACCCCGGTTCGAATCCGGGCACGACCAGTTTTGATCGTATTTTTTTTGCATGCTTGCTTTAATCGCTTTGAACTTTTCAAGTAATGATACAATTGTGATATCCGGAGAAGCCAATGCTTCATTTATTCAAGTGCCAGTTACCAGGTAACACATTACAGGTAACCAGGTTTTTGGCTCGACTTGTTGCACAATAAAAAACTTCGCGAATGTGTTCTGCGCTCTTTAGCCATATATCATGCAATCAACTTCTCAGATACACTTTAAGCTTCAAACAATCCACGTAATCTAAATCTACATTTCCAATTGTATAAAACAACTATAGTAGATTTTCTATTATTATTAACCAATTTCATGATTTCTTCCTTAAAAAACCAAATTTGTTATATCATATATATACGTGTACATTATCTCTGATCCATTTATTAAGCGTTTCATACCCCCATCTTTTGTGTGATATACCTGATCTTTTTCATAGCAAGCCCTGGCCCCTCCATTCTCGTTGTTTCGTAAGTCGTGACACCCGAGTGTTGATTAGCTCAACAACTTATTCTTTCTTCTGTTTATTATGGTAGAAGTGTCCAATTTCAATTCGAATGGGTTTGCAGCTTCTTCAACGTGTTGTTGCTTAGGTATTTCCACTTGATGGAGGACACGGCCTGATCTGGTTTCAGCTTCGGCTTGTAATTCTTCTTGTTCGATGAGGTCTTCCTCTTCTTCGGCAATTTGTTCGGTATCTAATCTTCTCTTGTGAAACTTCTTTTCATTTAACAATTTCTCTTCACCGGTTCTATGTATAGAGTTTGAAATGTCAAAAGCATCCTTCATGACTCTAGCAGCTGGTGAGTAGACACGTTCAGAGTTGTATCTCTTAAAATCAGAGACAGTACTCTTCTTTGGTCTCTTAAACTCAACCTTGTTCAACCAAGGATCATTCAAAAATTGATCAATAGTGTATCTCTTAGTTGGATCAACTGTAAGCAGATTCTTAACACAGTTTTTAGCACCTGTACTAATTTCATCCCACCAAGGTTGTAAAAATTGGTATTCCCCTCTAGCAACCTTTTCAGTCAAGACATCAATCTTTTCATCGTAAAATGGTGGGAACCCACAAAGCAGTGTATACAAAACACAACCTAAAGCCCACATATCAACCCCTTTAGAATAATGTTGATCTTTAACAATCTCTGGGGCGGTATACCCAACTGTACCACAAGGAGTCTTTGTATCATCGTACCAAATTTGCTTTGAAAGACCAAAATCAGCCAATTTCACAAGACCAACACCACCACCACCGACACCATTCAAGAATTCACCTTCATCCACTTTGGAAGGATCATCTGATCTACGCAATTTTCTTTGCTTGGAAGGTATTAGTGGGATAGGTTGGAACAACAAATTTTCCGGTTTCAAGTCACGATGCACAACACCAATTTCTTCGTGTAAGTAACGAACGGCTTCACCAACTTGTTTGATAACGTGCCTTGTTAAATCTTCAGAAAAATAGGTGAATTTGACAATCTCGTTGAAAATTTCACCACCTGGAACTAATTCTTGAATAATGTAGTAATAATCCTCAACTTCTTTAAACTCAATAAACTTGACAATGTTGTCATGGTTTAATTGTCTCATGATGGTTGCTTCTTTCAACACGGATTTCTTTTGGTTGTTATCCAACTGTTTCTTCTTAATAATCTTGATAGCAACCAACTCATTGCTCAACAAGTTCAATGCCTTGAGCACGACACTAAAAGCACCTTCACCAAGTTTCTCCAATAGTTTATAGTGTTCCAAACCTTTGTATTTCGTGGAGCCACTCTGTTGTTGTTGCAATTTCAACTCTTGCTTCACCAACTCGCTTGCTAAATCGTTATAGTTGTAGTAGTTGTTGGTTTGACCTTCAGAAGGCGCTTGGGTCTGAGTTGGCGACATTGGAATTTCAAAAGAAGGCGGTTGCGGCTGGTGTTGATGGTTATAGTGTCTATCATCCCCTGTTAGCGTCATGTCGCTGTTGCTGCTGTTGGTCAAGCTCTGAGTGTGTACTTCTTCAATCATCTTGGTGTCAACGTGCAAATCTTGCGATTCGAAGGGAACAGGGACATGGTGGGAATCACGGGCCTGTTTGCCCTGGCGTATAAAGTTCTTCAGGTTCTGTGTAGCGGTAGCCATCATTAGTACAATTTATTCTCTTGTTGTTGCAGCCTTCACTTCCTGATAGCCGTGATTAATGAGTAGAAGCTCTTTTTATTTTCCTGGAGTATAGGAGGACTAGCCAATAGCGGGCACAAGTGAAGGGCGGCTTTCTATAGGTTTTCATACTAACATCAAACATTGTTCTGTGAGGAAATTCCAGTATTTAAGTAATCTCAGAGTAACTTTTGCTACCTGATTTCAAATTCTAATCTTGTGTGATTCTGTAGTTGGATTGATTGTTTTATTGCTATCTGAAAAGCGCCTCTTGTCTGATAAAATTCAAATTTTCTTTTTGGCAAGACACCGAAGTCGCGGAAAGAGCAACGAAGTCGATGACGACAGAGGCCGCTTTGGCTGGTTGGCATTTACGGGACTATTGTACAGATCACGGTGCTGAATGTGTGGTTGCATTATGTGATGTAGTTAGTACAGGTGATCATCATGTTAATGGTTTTAGTCCGAAGAGAATCGGCCTAGTGGTCGTAGAGCTACAAACTATGGGTATTAATATCCAGGTATGCTCTATGAACAATACTCCCAATGCTTCCACCACTGCTCCCACCTCAGATTCCAGACGTGGCTCTGGGTTCTCCTCCATGTAGGATTGCTAAACAAGCAACTTTTGGTGACCATTTGCGTCTTATCGAAGATGTAGCACAGCCAAACAATACACTGTCTCCAGTTTCACACCGTTCACTTTCGATCCAGCATGCAACAAACCTTATCGAACGAGCAAATTGCCAGCAACCTGCACTGGATCTAAACTGAAATTTGCCCTTTGACAGCCACGACTCCAACGGCTCTTGAAATTCACATCTACTTAATATTTATCACATTAATTGGGCGGATTATTTATCACATAGCGATGAGGTCACGTGCGGAGAGCCAAACTTTCGGTATACTGTTTTAAAAAATGTACTGGAGAGTATTAACCGTAGTGCGATGAGCCATCACGATTATGATAACAGAGCCCATGCAGACGTTTACACAGTGTGAGATACAGTCAGTGGACGCTGAGCACATTTGCCACTACAACAACTATCCCCTGCTGCCCAGAAAGACACGGAAGAGGCTTCTTGACGATGACGCGTTCGTAGATGCTACGTTTGGGATCAATGCTCCGACATATATAGCATTGTCGCATGTGTGTATCCAGGCTCAGAAGACCGTACTATCCGAAGGTATACCGTCATGGGCATGGGAGGTAGGGACTACTATCAGAGTAGACGACGTGAGGCTTGATTTGGAGAAGTCCACTTTGAAAATCATCAATAGACCAAGAGCTAAAGTTGCCGCCAAATGTATACTGGAGTTGGATATCAAAGATGAAAAGTTCTTGCAGAGACTTGCCCTGGATAGGAAGGTGTTGAACAAGAAGAGAAGAGAGCTGTTGAAAGTGGAAGAAGCTGATCTATACATCACACTAGCCTCCAAGCTTGGACATGGATGTATTTTCAAGATAGAGATCAAGTACAAAATTAGCACAATAGAATCGCTATACCTAAGGATACCGTCAAACGACGTTTCAACATACATAAGGGATCTGATACCTCTGATAGCAATCGATTTTGACCAGCCAAAGTCTAAAGCGCCCATCACAACTGAAAGCTTCTATCAAATGGTGTGTGACAATACTGAAAAATATCCAGTGCCCTCGAAGCCGCCTTTGGTTTCTGAACTTGATACAGAGCTACTCAAATACCAGGGCGCTACGGTTAGTTGGATGTTGCGGAGAGAGAATATGTGTTATGATGAAGAGACAAGGTCACTCAAACCTGTTTCCGTATGGGATGCTTCCCAAGTTTCTCAAACTAATATTAGAAACGCCCTTGATCATTTGGCGTTTGGCTTTAGACCCATAAGGTTACCAGACACGAAAGAGGATATTTGGTATAATCAGTTCAATCAAAACATTTGCTCCAATAGTCGAGTCTTGGAATTTTTGTCTGACCAGAAGTTTGAAGCCTCAGGTACAGGTTTATTAGCAGAGGAAATGGGGCTGGGTAAAACAGTGGAATTAACAGCATTACTACTATTGAACCAAAGACCTTTAAGCCACTTGAATACGGGGCCAAAATTTGATGAGAACCAAAATAGAGACATAACGCCCATCAAGTCAACTTTGATTATATGCCCCGAGTCCATCATTGATCAATGGAAAGATGAGATTGAGTTCCATGCACCAACTTTATCAATAATGATTTATCAAGGTGTGAACAAGTCTTTGAAAACTCCATTAGAGTTGGCAAGGGAAATGGGTGAACATGACGTTGTGTTGACAACATACTCGACGCTCTCTAGAGAGATACATAATGCCCTGTATAATCCTTCGTCAAGACCAAAGAGAACTAAAAGAGAAGCAGTGACGAAAACAACTAATTTCATTTTGGAGGAGAATTTGGACATCGATCCAGAATCTCTTGAAGTTATTAAAGAGATTTACAACGATGTGGGACAAAATGAACGGATGATTAGAGATCGTGAGGATTTTTCATCTCCATTAGTGATGGTGGAATTCTGGAGATTAGTGTTGGACGAGGTGCAAATGGTTGGTACGTCCGCCTCCAATGTATGTCAGACAGCTACATTGATCCCAAGGATCCATTCATGGGGTGCATCAGGGACACCGATTAAGAACAATTTGAACGATTTAAGTTCGTTATTAATCTTTTTGAGAGTGCAACCGTTCCATATAGGCTCTACGAAAGCATGGAGGGCTCTATTGACAGATACTGAGGATTTCCAAAGATTATTCACTAGTCTTACGCTCAGACATACAAAGGCTATGGTGAAAGATGATATCGCTTTACCACCACAACACAGATACTTGATTCGTGTTCCATTTGGTCCCATTGAGCAGAATAACTATGAAGAGTTCTATAAGCAGTTCTTGAGAGAAGTTGGGCTTGATAAAGATGGGAACCCAGTGGTGGAAGATTGGGATGATTCCCCTTCATATTTCGAATACATGTCTCATTGGTTGAAAAAACTGAGAAGACTTTGCTGTCATGCCAATATAACTGATTCCAGTGTCGTGGATAGACCACAGTTACAAACTATGGATAAAGTGCTGGATAAGATGATTAGAGACTCTAAGGATAAAGCTGCCCAGATTGAGAGAGACATAACACTATGTCGAATTGAATTGGGTCAAATTGGCGAATTCAAGAAAAAGCCAGATGATGCCATGAAAGAGTGGTCAAAGGGGCTTGATGAACTTCGAGAACGGATGAAAGCGTCAGATGATACAGAGGAGATTGATGAGTACACTATGGTGCAAAACAGATTAAATCTTCAGTTATTGCATAGACTAGTGTTTCTTGTCGCTTCAGCTTACTATCAATTGTACAATCCTCCTCTAGAGAAACTTGTCCCGGGGATTAAGCTGAAAAATAAATTTCCAGACACGGTGGATCCACTTTTAGATTCTAATGTTGATGAAGAAGCTGTTGACCCAGATGATGTTATTGTCTACAGGGTATTGACGGAGGAGGAAGCCTCACATCAGAAAAGGGAAGTAGAGCTATATGGAGAAGCCCAGGGAATTAGAAAATCGCTGCTCTCTGAGCCGATTAAGAGTGTTAATATTTTCGTCAAGAGTCTGCCTAAGGATTACCATATTGAGTTTGTTGAGGATATGCCGCCTTATAACTCAACAAACTTGGATATTCAACTATTTGTCTCAAGGTTAGGTTCCGTGGTTTCCCAATTGAACTCACAGGCAAGTGTCATGAACGATTGGATCACTGGGATGATTGCAACGGTTCAACATCCGTTATTTGATTCTGTGACAGAACCAAGTGGTGATGAGTATGAAGGTTCACTGGTGGATCAAGAGAAACTGGCTGCGTATTTGGATGTTTTCCAAAGGTCTGTAAAGGATAGGTCTACTTTAATTTTCGGGAAGGCTGATAGTGTTCAAATTTTCGAGAACATTGATAGCATGGTTGAAAGTTCAAGGTCTAGTTTCAAGACGGAGCTCGAGGAAAATTATCCAACGATTAACAATACGACTCAATCGCTGAGGGACTTGATCATTGCTACTAAAGCGATCTTGGCTGATCTGTTGGGTACGAATGAGTTGAACACGTTTGCTAACTTAGTGGTGAGCATCAAAAAAGTGTTTGAAGAACAAAAGGATAATTTGAATCTGGCAAAGAAGTTTTTCAAGAATTTGAATGAATGTTTCAATCTGAGAATCAATTATTTCAGACAATTACAAGAGATTTCCGATGGTGTTCGACCATTTGATGAATATTCACATGGGAATTACGATACAGAGGCTAACAAAAGGGCTTTAAATCAAAAGATTTCAATTTATAGTCAATCTTTAACCAGTGTTCAGTCAAGAATCCGTTATTTGAAATCACTAGCCGAGGAAAACACCGATGAGACTGATAAAAAATGTGTTATTTGTCGTAACACCATCACCATTGGGACACTTACCAGATGCGGTCATCAGTATTGTCGTGATTGTTTACAGACTTGGATGGAGGGCCATCGTACAGGGTGTCCTATTTGCAAAGAGAGAATCAACAAAAAGGACTTGTATCATTACACGCATAATAGAGAGGAGATTAATGTTTCACTTGTGAATGATAACAAGATTGAAAATGAAGTTTATCAGCTATACAAGATGATTGGTGAGAATGATATGTTAGAGATTAATGGGATGAAGATGAGAAATAACTATGGTTCCAAAGTCAATACTATTGTCAAGCAAGTATTGTGGTTGAAGAAACATAATCCAAATGTTCAAATTGTGGTCTATAGTCAATGGGCTCCTCTATTGGATATCATTGGTAACGCGCTTGCTCATAATGGTATCTCATTTTTAGGGTCAAAGCGTACTTTACCATTAGTTGGAAGCGGTGGTATCTCAAAGACAAAGACACACGTATCAAGGTTTAAGAAGGATCCAAGTATTACCTGTTTCTTACTTAATGCTAAAGCTGAGGCCTCAGGGCTGACTTTGGTCAATGCTGAGCATGTTTTCATATGTGAACCTCTAGTCAACACAGCCTTGGAACTACAAGCTATTAGTCGTATCCATAGAATTGGTCAGAAGAAGCCTACCTCGGTGTGGATGTTTTCCATCACTGGAAGTGTCGAAGAGAATATCATCCTGTTGACTACACGAAAGAAGATCAAAGAACGTGAAAAGTTGGATACACAGGAATTGCAAAAGAATTTCACCAAGCTAGTTGAGGCGAATGGTGAAAGTGTTGATAAGGCGGATCTGTGGGACTCCTTTTTCAGTAGCAAAGTGGACAGTAATGTATATACGAACCACCACGAACAATGAACATAATGCATGACCTGAGATCTTGATCTCGAGATCATTTTAACAATAGCATCTCGGACCCCTTTGCGTAGCAATATTGGCCTTGAAAGGTTTTTTTTTTTTTTTTTTAGATTCTAATTTCCTGTATTTTGTAGTTCTATTTACCTTTTATCTTGCAAATTGGATTCGCGATATAGTTTAACTTGCTATATCTTGGGTCTTCGTTTACATTATATGTGGCGTGTCTTCATATTTCCCTCTTGTTATCTTCTGGTTAGCCTCTTTGTTCATTTGTTATTGTGTCTTCCAAAACAGTTTTGGTGTTTTCTTTTCCTTCCGAATCTTGGTATGTCTGTCTTCTGCTATATCTTAGGTTTGTTTAATAATCTGATAGAGATGTGCATTTCCCTGTTTCATATAGAGAATTCAATTCATG